>LR549006.1:30124-145777 GCA_900536415.3 Caenorhabditis sp. 38 MB-2015 | reverse complement strand
CGTTCGATTCAAAGACACGCCCGTTAACCACTCGGCCATGGAAGCTTTCACTGTTGTACTTCTCTCGGAGAACTTTTCTCTGCGTCTCTCTCAACCTCGCAAATTGCTATTTTTCATTGCGCTGACATGACGTGTTCATAGTCACTTCCATTCGGATGCCATAAAAACAACAAATCGACATACTCATCGCGATTCATGGGGGTTGAAGAACAAGTGGCAAGCGTGAAATTTTGTGAGAAAAATGAGGCGATTTTTTGACGATCTTGTGCTTTGATCGCATTGTTAATACCGTTTTGGATAAATTGTGCAGATAGCAGAGAATCGGCGAGCATTTCGTTTTCCATGCCCGTCAAATTGCAATAACCTGTTCTCGAAATGAGCGCAACAATTGTTGAGATTGAAAAAATTGAAAAGGAACTCTTTTTCTTTCAAAATTGTTGTTGGTGTTAGAGATGTCTATTTATGAATATATGCAGATTATTTTTTGATCAGACTATTTTTATGTGTCTTTTTTATGTGTCTTGGAAACATACAACGTTTACGTGCTAAAAATTTGGAACTAAAATTTTCTCTAGAACTTCACTTTTCGACCAATAATCCCATATGTTTCAGGGATATATGTACAGGAGTTTCTCTTTCATATAAGATACGTTGTACATTCCCTTTACCACTTAAAATCCTGAAACAACTTTTTAAATTTATTTTTGAACTCAAAATTTGATTTTTTGCCTCGTTTGATTCGGGTTTGTCTTAATTGTTCATATTATATCATTCGCAAGTACTTTCAATCATTTTCCAAACGATTTTAAGAAAAAGATTTTGTTCAATTTTCGGCCGCATGTACATATCAAAACAAGAAGTCAATCATGAAAATGTTCCTAGACTCATAAAAAGGCCAAAATAGACACCTAAAACCCCATCAGAATATCAAAAATGAATTCCCTTTTCACTTTCTCAATTTCAACATTTCTCGTGCTCATTTCAAGAGCAAAAGTCGACCGAGTAACTGAGGCCGAATTGGCTTTGAGACATGCAAACCTACTCCAAAATGGTATCAACGAGGCGATCAAAGCGCACGACCACGAGAAAATCACCTCATTTTTCTTACCTGATTTAAAGTACTACGATTGTTCTGGAAATCATGCATTTTTGGAGTATTATGTTGATATTTTGTATGAGTGATATCCAAATGGGCCCAGCACTGAAATTAGAAATCCTCAGTATAATGGACCTACGGAGCTCACTTATGATACGACAGAGAAAGTGCCAAACGCTGTTTATAAGACGAAAACCATTGCTAAGTGGTTAGAAGGAAAATGGGTGATAACCAATAGAACAGCTATTGATTGTTAATTAATTTCAAGAAAATGAAGGATGTTTTATTAGGTTAAAAAACAAAGAATTATTTGCATTTGAGGACTTCTCCAGAAAAGACGGTCCACTTTCCAGCGACGTTTTTGACTGTGTTCTTAGTCGTCAAAACGGATTTATCCGAGAAAGTCTCCTCCAAAACATAATAGATTTCGGTATCACTGACATCCTTGGCTTCAACGAAAACTAGCGCTGGAAGTGCGTTTTGTCTTTGAATAACTAGTTTGACAATTCCGGCACAATCCAAAACTTTTCCATCACATCCCTTGAATTTGAATTCAGCAGCGAAGAATGAGCTAACTCTGACCACGTTCCCTTTGGTGATTTGTTCATTGATATCATGTTCGAGGTCCTGGGCGACTTTGAGAGCTTTGGCATCTAAGCTCGCATCAACGACGACGGCAATGATGGCAAGAATAAAAAGGGAATTCATTTTTGTGTATCGACTACTGTTCAAGGGGCCCTTTTATACAATTTTTGATGTGTGTGGGATGATTCGAATTAATTAGATATAATCAGAAAATCGATTTTGCTTTGATTTTTCGGTTTCGATTTTTTGAACAATTCGAAAGGATGATGAAATTCGCTACAGGAGCACCAAACAAAAAAACGAGAATTTTTTGCTCGCTGTACTCAGTGGGTCATGCGTGCTCCATTGAAATACAGCATACGTGTGCAAACAAAGTCCACATCACAAAAAATTCAATTTTCAGAATAATTAATGATTTCTCAAAAATTCACTAATATTCTTCAGACTTCATAATTTTCACGTATCTCTTAATCTACAATTTAAAATCAAAAAAAGATAAACACCACAAAAAAGAAAATATTCTCCCAATCAGACACATAAAAAAGGTCTAGTCAGAAATTATTGATCTAGATATATCCATAAATAGACACCTCAAACCCCATCAGAATATCTGAAATGACTTTCCTTTCGATTTTCTCAATTCCGTTTGTTTTGATGCTCATTTCAAGAAGAGCGGAAGCTCAAGCAGGCATGGGTGGTGGCATGGCATTTATCGCCGATCAACAAATGTGGGCTGCAAATCCGTATAAACAAGATGAAGTATACCAACCTGAACCTGCACCCAACCCTCTGAAAGAGGCAAAAGATCTTCAGAACAGTATCAAGGAGGCCAAATCAGAGAGTGTCGAAAAAGTCGCATTGTTCTTCACTTCTGATTTCGAAGAAAAAAATTGCTATGGTTCATCAAATCACACTGAATATACCCAAATGTTATATAACCGTCGTAATGCACCAGCAGAACATGAAGTTCTAAACGCAGAACATCTTCAAGATTCAATTTTGAGTTATGATTTGAGTGAGACGATATATGGCTACTCGGTGAAAACGAAGAATTCTGCGAAATTGGTGGATGGGAAATGGAAGCTGTTCAAGAGAGATGAAGTGGGTTGTGATGACAATGAAGAAGTTTACACGGATATGGAGACGTTGGCAGTGACTGCACAAGCAATTATTGCGAAGTTTCAATCAACGGTTGCAAAAACACAAGAAATACCATAGGTTTTTGAGAAAAATTTCTAAATTTGTTCCTTTTGTTCTCTATGAACCTTTTTCTAATATGTGAGGAATCTTTTGAAACCGGTTAGAAAATGCACTCTGTTGTTTTTCTATGAGAAAAAATTGAATTGTAAGCTCCACACTCTGTGATCTAGTCTCCTAGATCTTGTTTTGAAATTTTTCTGCTTCTTTCAGAGAGTTGGGTTAAGGTCAGGGTGGTATACTTCCTCTACATACGGATTTACGGTCCACGTTTGTTGATCCAAACGGCTAAGAAGGTAAAACCTTTGGTCGGTTTGATCTTTTGGTTTTGAAATTTATGGTTCTATCCTAGTATAGGGTTCTCAGAATTATATAATGGTCCTAATATAATAAAGAGATCCCAAAAAAACCTACACAAATTTTTTTCAAAGATCTCGAGATGATACTTTTGTCAGTGTCAAAAACGAATGTTAAAAAAAATATTCATCTTCAAACATCTTGTGAAACTATTTGGAAAAAATTTCCTGCTTTGTATTCATTTGATAGGGGTTAAGAGCTCTTTTTATAGGGCCCATTTTACTCATGATCTTCTTGTTCACCATTCGAGCTGATTCCGATGGTGAAAACGAATTTCAAAAATATTGAAAACTAAACAAGTTGTGATGGTTTTTCGACGGACGGAACCTATAAATTTTGTCTATATATTACATACTTATATTTTTGATGAAATGATTTATTTTATTTGAAAAAAACAATCAATTATTTACATTTAAGGACTTCTCCAGAGAAGACGGTCCATTTTCCATCGACGTTTTTGACTGTGTTCTTAGTCGTCAAAACAGATTTGTCCTCGAAAGTCTCTTCCAAAACATAATAGATTTCAGTATCACTGACATCTTTGGCTTCTACAAAGCCTAAGTCTGGAAGTGCGTTTTGTCTTTGAAGAACTAGTTTGACAATTTCGTCATGATCCAAAACTTTTCCATCACATTCCTTGAATTTGAATTCAGCAGCGAAGAATGAGCCAACTCCGTCCGCGTTTCCTTTGATGATTTGTTCATTGATATCATGTTCGAGGTCCTGGGCGACATTGAGAGCTTTGGCATCTAAACTCGCGTCAACGACGACGGCAATGATGACAAGAATGAAAAGGGAATTCATTGTTATGTATTTTTGGGGACCGTTGAATGGTCTCTTTTATGCAATTTTTGATGTGTGTGGGATGAAGATATGTTATTTTTAAGAACTCAAAACCAAAAATTCGAAAATAGAATCTTCCCAGACACATAAATTTGGAAAAAAAAAATCTATTTTTATAGAAGCAACCTTCAATCCATTGTCAGTTTACAACAATGAAATATATCTTCATATTCTCCATTTCAACCATCGTGTCCCTCGTCATCGCTTCAAAATCTGACCTAGGCGCTCTTCGAATCGCCGAGGATATTCAATATATAATCCCTATTCAAGTGAATGCTGATGGAATCGCCTCATACTTCTCTGAAAAATTCATATTCAAAGAGTGCGGAGGAAACGTTTTGGATCGTCAAGGATTCGTCGCAAGAATGCTTGAACATCCAAGAGAGTTTCCTAGAGCAAAGGTCGTCGAAGCCAGATTTCAAAACGCCACAACAAATGTACTATGTGTCGGTCGAGCAAGTCAAGAATCAGCCAGATTTATGGACATATAACACAGTCGAAGAAATCTATGGAGATTGGTTGATCACCTACGGAGAAGCCATCAGATGTCCATAATTGTCGCATTTATCCCAATGTAAAAGTTTTCTTTTTAATAAGATTTATATCATTCGATAGAGTTTTTTAACTTTCGCAAAACTCCGCGCGGAAAGCTGAAAATCAAGCCTAAAGTTCAATCTCAAATTTTGAAATATCTCTTCCGACATTATACATTTACAGGACATTTCGAAACCGAATGCATTTTTTCAAAAAAAGTTTTGAAATTTGGTTACTAAAGGTTTTCGAGTATGCCATGATGGCGATGTTCATTTTCCACCAGAAAAGAGCTGTACCTGAGTCTATTTTAGGTCAAAAATTGACTGACAAAGACTTTCCTGAAGTTGTTTTCGGGTTAATCAATTTTAGACCTGGAATATGTGAAAACTCAGGCGCAGCTCTTTTTTGGTGAAAAATGAACATAGCCATTTGGCGTACCTGAAAACTTTTTTCAGTGTGCATTCAAATGACTATATTTTTTGTATTTTTTGTATTTTCTGGCCAGAACATCAAATTTGTTTTCACGAAAACAACTTTCAACATTGTCAGTACACAAAAATGAGATCTATTTTCATTTTTTCATTTCTACCCCTTGTCATCGCCTCGGACAACGCTCTTCAAGTCGCCGAGGGCCTCGAGCACGGTATCGCCGTTAATAGCCTCCTCGGCAGCTCAGACGGAGTCGCTTCATATTTTTCTGAAGACTTCAGATTCAGAGCATGTGATGGACAAGAGTTGGATCGTCAAAGAATCGTAACTGAAATGATCGAAAGACAAACAACGGGAATCCCTGAACAAAAGTTTGTCGTAGCCATCCATGCGTGTTGATACTTTAACAGTGTTCTATGAGTTTGAGGAGCAGTTCAAGAATCAACCATCTGTGTTGATTTCTAAAATAGTCAAACACATTAATGGAAAATGGGTACCTATAACAGGAGAAGTCATTAAATGCTATTAATTGCTATTTTCACTGTGATGAATAAATTTTTACATTTTCACATCCTTGTTCAAAAATCAAAACCAAAAATTCAAGCGAAATTGATTTTCTCATAATTTATAATTAATTCGAATCATCCCACACACATCAAAAATTCTATAAAAGGGCCCCTTGAACAGTAGTCGATACACAAAAATGAATTCCCTTTTCATTCTTGCCATCATTGCCGTCGTCGTTGACGCGAGCTTAGATGCCAAAGCTCTCAAAGTCGCCCAGGACCTCGAACATGATATCAATGAACAAATCACCAAAGGGAACGCGGACGGAGTTGGCTCATTCTTCGCTGTTGAATTCAAATTCAAGGAATGTGATGGAAAAGTTTTGGATCGTGCCGGAATTGTCGAACTAGTTCTTCAAAGACAAAATTCACTCCCAGCGCTAGTTTTTGTTGAAACCAAGGATGTCAGTGATACCGAAATCTATTATGTTTTGGAGGAGACTTTCTCGGATAAATCCGTTTTGACGACTAAGAACACAGTCAAAAACTATGGTGGAAAATGGATTGTCTTCTCTGGAGAAGTCCTTAAATGCAAATAATTCTTTTTTTTTTGAATTAAATAAATCATTTCATCAAAAATATACCAGCTCAAACTGTGAATAAGAAGGTGTCTATGCCGAAGAAAAAAATGTGACAAAATATTACAAAATATTCGTAATATTTACAGATTGTGTGTTCATCAGAGCTGTCGAAATGGGAAGAATGTGGGCTCCAGATAATCCAGATAGAAATGCCCATTCCATCCCATCCCACTTCGAGAAATGACCAGATAAACTGGGGTGGGCTGGGCTTTCCCAGTTGGGAAATTTTTTTGTAAATTTTCGAAAAAGTTCACGTTTGTATTTTTTTTCTGACTTATTTGTCGTTTTTTGTTCATTTCATTAAAAAAGTCGCATTTTTTTCAAGAAATGAAAGAAAAAAGAAAGCCCACTTGGGCTCCCATGGAATGGTAATGTTTATCTGGGATTTTCCCACGTGATAAAATTAACTCATTTTTCCCAGTTAATCTGGGAAGCCCATCTGGGGTACATTCCATTTCAACAGCTCTAGTGTTCATGAGAAAATTATGACAACGAAGGTCACGTTTTGACGTTCTAATTCATTTTCGGAAACAATTTTGAAAAACGAACACGCGATACTTCATGCATTATCCAAAGCTAGAAAAAAACGAGAAATCCAGAAAATAAAAACGTTCAAAACGATTCCACACATGTTTTTTCGAACCTTCGAACAAAAAAAAATTTGTTAAATTGTTCAAAAAATCAGAAAAAATTGATTGTCTGGTAAACAAAAATAAATTCGAATCTTCTCAGCTCACACACATCAAAACTTGTATAAAAGGGACCCTGAAGAAATCGATACACAAAAAAAATGAATTCCCTTTTCATTCTTGCCATCATTGCCGTCGTCGTTGACGCGAGCTTCGACGTCAAAGCTCTCAAAGTAGCCCAGGACCTCGAACATGATATCAATAAACAAATCACCAAAGACGGCAGGAATGGAATTGCTTCAAACTTCGCTGATGATTTCAAATTCAAACAATGTAATGGAACAGTGTTGGGTCGTTAAGGAATTTTTGAACTAATGTTTGCGAGAAAAAATGCGCTGCCAATTTTTGTCAAAGCTAATGATGTCAGTGATACCGAAATCTATTATGTTTTGAAGGAGATAATTTCGGACACATCTGTTGTGTCGACTAATAACACAATCAAAAACGTTGCTGGAAAATGGATTGCCACTTACGAAGAAATCATTAAATGCAAATAATCATTTTTTTTTAGATAAAATAAATCATGTCATCAAAATATATGAAACATATTGAATCAGCACAACTTGGTCAGTTTTCAATGTATTTTAAAAATCTGTTTTCACCATCGGATTCAGCTCGAAATTTTGAACAAGAAGGTCATAGGTTTATGCCAAAGATTAAAATATTACAAAATTATCGAAATATTTAAAAATTATGTTTTCATGAGAGAAATGTGACAACGAAAGTCACATTTTGAATTCCTCAATTCGTTCCTTGAAAAAACTATTTTTTAATTACGTCGAAAACTCGGAACACATTAAGTTTTATGCAGTGTCCAAAGCTAGAAAAACAAATCGAAGTCGATTCCAGTAAATCAGATGGTCTCGATGCGAACACGTATGTTCCTTTGAACAAAGAATGGAGATTCTTACTGATACATATTTGGCGCTCCCAATTTCATCATCCTTTTTGAATTATTCAAAAAATCAAACAAAATTGATTTTCTGATAATTTATAATTAATTCGAATCAGCCCACACACATATCAAAAAGTTTTTAAAAGGAACCCTGAAGTAATCGATACATTAAAATGAATCCCTTTTTCATTCTTGCCATCATTGCCGTCGTCGTTGACGCGAGCTTCGATCCAAGAGCTCTCAAAATCGCCCAAGACCTCGAACACGAAGTTCAGCAATATATCACCAATGGTGACGGGAATGGAATCGCTTCAAACTTCGCCGATGACTTCACATTCAAGCAATGTAATGGAAAAGTTTTCGGTCGTCAAGGAATTGTTGAACTAATGTTTGCGAGACAAAACGCACTCCCTGTGCCAAACTTCATTGAAGCGAAAGATGTCAATGATGTCGAAATCTATTATGTTTTGGAGGAGATCTTCGCGGATAGATCCGTTTTGTCGACTAGAAACACAGTCAAATACTTAAATGGAAAATGGCGTGTCACTTACGGAGAAGTCATTAAATGCAGATAATTCTTTTTATTTTTTTAAATCAAATAAATAATGTTGCTTGCGTTGCTCGATGGTTATATGTGTGCTTTATTGCGACTGTCTGTTCCATTTCTCCTTCTCGGTTTTCAATACACCCTCATAATTATTCGTAAAGTTCGGTGTCTGCAAAACATGATATCAATGAACAAATCACCAAAGGGAACGCGGTCGGAGTTGGCTCATTCTTCGCTGCTGAGTTCAAATTCAAGGAATGTGATGGAAAAGTTTTGGATCGTGCCGGAATTGTCAAACTAGTTCTTCAAAGACAAAACTCACTTCCAGCGCTAGTTTTCGTTGAAGCCAAGGATGTCAGTGATACCGAAATCTATTATGTTTTGGAGGAGACTTTCTCGGATAAATCCGTTTTGACGACTAAGAACACAGTCAAAAACGTTGGTGGAAAATGGATTGTCTTCACTGGAGAAGTCCTTAAATGCAAATAATTGTTGTTTTTAACCTAATAAATCTTGCAATTCAAAAACCTGAGTAAAAAGTCGAAATTTTAATGACATTCCAAAGAATTTAAAGACAATATTTAACACATTTCGAATTCTTCTCTATTTTAACTCTATAAAAAATGATGTTAGTTGCTCAGTTGAACGACACATTCTTTGCACCAGTTGTTGATTTGATGGTCGATGCTGCCAATCCCTTCTTGGTGAGTGGTGGCGATCTGAAAAATATTGATTGTCATAGTTTTTCTTTCAAAAACAATTCGAATTTTCCTAGACTCATAAAATCTTTGTCTGGTGTTAAAGGAAGATATGAAAAGAAATACGAAACTTTTTTTCAAAACGAAAAAATGATACGTATAGTTCCATTTCTAACCTTATTTGTTTTTTGTTGCGCTCAAATCGCTACTCCTACTAGAAAAATCGTTGAAGAGCTTGAAACCTCGGTGAGACAAAGTACAAAGACAAACAACACCGAGATCATCGCCTCACATTTTTCACCTGATTTTAAATTCTACGCATGTCCAAAATCAGAACCAATGAATCGCACTCAATACATCAATTATTATTTGAAAGGAATGCTCTTAAATTCCCAGCGACCTAAGCTAATTGAAGCGAAGCAAGTCGGCGATTCAAAAATTCATTACACTTGGGAGGAATTCGTTTTTACTGCGGATATGCGGACAAAGAAGATCGCGAAAAAAATCGATGGCAAATGGTTGATAATCCATGGAACATTTACATTGTGTCGTTCTTGAATTTTTATTTGCTCGGAAATAAAAATTTGAAATGAGAGGCATTTTTTGAATAGAAAAAAATTAATCCTTCTCAAGAAATCTTTCTTTTCAACTAAAATGTTTTCATTAAATATTATTTCGTATGTTACTAGACGGATTTCGTAGGTATATTGCGTCTTTATCAATTTAAAAACATTAATAGAAAAGGGGAAATTAACTTTCCTTGATTCAGTTTGCAAAAATGATCTACTTCTTCTTATATCTAATTCAAGAAGTTAGAACTTCGGTCGCTCAAAGCTGATCTTCTGGATGATAGATCAAGTTTTGGTCATAAAATCGAAAATATTTCCAGACACATAAAATTCTTAGTTGATCACCAAAAAATCAATTCTCTTGTATAAAAAAGAGCTTAGAAACTCATCACACTGTCAAACAATGAAGTCAATTGTTTCATTTCTAACCATCTTAGCCGCATCCACCGTCATGGCCATGGATCCAAGAGATATAGCCATGAATATGGAACATGAAGTAACCAGAAGTCTCGCGACAAAGGATAGGAATCAAGTCCTTTCTCACTACGACCCCGAATATGAATTCACCGAATGTAATGGAAACAAATTGGACCGCGATCAGCACTATGATCTTTACTTGGAGAAGAGATCTAGAAATGGACCGGCCGGTTGGGTCCAAAGTGCAGAGAGAATCGACGAAAAAAGAATTGGTTATATCGTAGAGGAGACCAAAAATTCTGGAAATTTCGAGACCAGCAAAATTATTGAAGAAAAGGAGGATGGAAAGTGGTTGATCACCGATGAAACAAAGACTAGATGTATTCATTGATTTTTATTTGTTCGGGAATAAAAATTTGGCTTTTTAGCAGTTGAAACTCAACCACAGATTTTAAAAGTTCCAAGAAAGTTTTGAAATGGGTTTCGGGAATTTCAAGACGTCATCAATAGAAAAGGAGAAATTCACTTTTCTTGAATTAGTATACAAAAATCATCTACTTCTTCTTAAGTCGAATTCAGGAATTTTAAATTTCGGTCGCTCAAAGCTGATCTTCTGGATGATAAATCAAATTTTGATCATAAAAATCAAGAATACTTCCAGACACATAAAATTCTTGGTTGATCATTAAAAAATCAATCTTCTTATATAAAACGGAACTTAGAAATTCATGAGAAAGTTAAAAAATGAAATCCATTTTTCCACTTCTAGCCTTCTTGGCCGTATCCACCGCCTTTGATTCTTAGAAAATTGTCTTCGATCTCGAAAATGCAATCACCGCAAGTTTCATGACAAGAAATAGGGATCAAATTTTCGCTCACTTCGATAAAAACTTCACATTCGTCAGATGTACTGGTGAAGAACAGAATCGCGAAGTGTACATGAATTTGCATATGGAAGATAGATGCAGGGATGGGAAAACAGGTTATCCCTCATCGATAAATGTAGTCAATGACTCGAGAATTGATTATGTTTGGGAGGAGACAAGACTAATGGGAACATTTCAAACAAGTTTCATGGTCAAAAAGGAGAACGGCAAGTGGATTATCATCGATGGAGTAGAGACAAGATGCACTTATTGATTTTTATTTGTTCGGAAATAAAAATTTGGCATTTCAGTAGTTGAAAATCAACTTCAAACTTTGTAAAATTTCAAGAAAGTTTTGAAAGGGGTTTTTCGAGAATCAGGACACATACGATAGTAGCTCACAATTTTTCGAAAATTCAAAAATGTTCAAAAACTCACCTTAATGGCAAAGCTGGTTGTGGCAACTCTCCATACTGCTCTTCGAAATATCTATTGAACGATCGGTAGAAAGCTTGTTGGCCTCCAGCCAACTCGAACTCGGTCAGTCGACGAACTCCCAAATCAGCCAAAGTGCGAGCACCAGTCAACACATCATTTTGAACCTCCTGAAGAGATTGGGGTTATATGGGATAGAAAAGAATACAAGGTTTCTTACAATATACTCCATCCATTCGCGATTCAGTGGAACTTTGCATTTGAAGATTTTTCCGTAGAACTCAGTCGCCAATGTCAATGCCATGAAATATGGGTCCGGAAGTCCGTGACGTTTGTAACTGAAAAAGTACTCACCTAGAACTTCAGAATTATATTTTAAAAAACTCACTTGAAACCGAAATCTGACAAGCAATGCGCTTTTTTATACATAAAATCAATCAATTCGGACAATTGATAACAATGTGGTCCAACAAATTCGTAGGTGTGTCCCTTGGCGGTCGGATCGTTGACAACGCTGTTGATTCCGTGGGCGACGTCACCAACCTATATTTTTTTTAGAAAATAGATAAAAAGTTCGATTTTTCAAAATTCCTTACCCAAATTGGCATTTTATAGGTCTGTTCTCCTTTCTTATACAAATAAACATGATCAAGTGGTGTTTTTCGCCATCTCGACACGTAATATTGAATAAATCCGTCCAATTCACCATAGATAACCGATGGCCGGATAATGGTGGCTTCTGGGAATTCCTCGCGAACCGCAATTTCTCCAAGTGCCTTGGATCGCAAAAATTCACTCTTCGCTACGAAATGTCCCTTTGGTGGATCGACAGTTGCACCAAGAGCCGAAAGATGAATGAACTTTTCGACGCCCATTTCTTTGCAGATTTTGGCGAGGCGACGAGCTCCAGTATCATGGACATCGTGGTAGCCGTAGTTTTTGGTTGGCACTCGTGTTCCGATCAGGTTGATGACAACATTCGAGTATTTGACGACTTTTCTGATACTTTCCTCGTCTTTAAGTTCGAATGGGAAGAAGAGAACTTGTCCGAGTTCTCCCAAAACTTTTGGCTCACGCATGTAATATGGATCTTGTCTAAAAATTTCAATTTTAATTTTAAAATCATCTTTTTTGAAAATTACCTGTATGGAAGGATGATTTGTGATCCATTTTTGGCCAAACGATTGACAACAGGAAGTCCCAAGAACCCGGAAGCACCGAAGACTGTGACAACGTTTCCAGAGAATGAGGCACGACCGCCGGCACCTTTGCGGAATTGCGCGGTTTGTGAAGAGATTCGAGCTGGTGGATGGGCGTTGTCGGCGGATGGTGTGACGGCACTGCTCATTGATTGAGTGCTGACGACGAGAACCGCTTGGCGGCCACTCGCAATAGTCGATTTACCCAAAACTGAGAGCATTCTGCAAAAATTGAAGACTTTTAATGAATAAAATTTGAGATTTGTAAGTGCTATGAGCTTTTAAAGTGACAAAAAATAGGGATTAACTTGATTAATTTAGGAGAGTTTTTCATATCCACTAAACAATGTATGATCAACAAAAACCTACAATAAATCATTGAAAAAGTGAATTTAACATTGAAAATAACATCGAACATAATTCCTCGGACAACAATATCAAAAACGATAAAACCAGAAAAACTTAGATGAATTTTTTCATAAATTTATTCACTGAAATGCTAAAAACTATGAAAACCACGTAAAACCGGTGAAAAAACCTGAAAACGAAGAGCGCGGTCCGAAATAAAAATATATTTTTAGTCCGCAATTGTGCGCCAGCGAAAAGTGTGTGAACACCGTCATCCACCGTAGACGCGACTGGGCATTTATTATTTTCTTTTCTGGTTTTTTCGTTTTTGTTTTCGAAAGCTCCAAGATGAGCGAAAAGAAAGATGCATCGATTGGATGGATGTACGAAGGTGCAAAATCGAATGTCAATCGAGAAGATTATCTGCTCGGCAAGAAAGTTGACAAGAATTTCGAGAAATATTCGGATGTTGTCAATGAAGAGAAACCCGAGCAAATTGACTCGTTGGTGAAGACCAGAACTGTTGTGGCGTCGACGTCTAGTGGTGGAGTAAAGAAATCTACGTTGCAAACCGGAATTATCAGGTCAGAAGATCCTTTTGTGGCCGTAAGAGTGCGAGAGGAGACAAAACGGCGGGAATTGATGGATAATCCTTTGATGAAGATGAAACTTCAGAAAATGCTCAAAAACATGATGAATAAACCGAAAAAAGAGAAAAAGAAGAGTAAGAAACGACGGAGTTCATCGACTGAAAGCGATAGTGAAGATGAGAGAAGATCACGAAGAAAATCACCATCTCCAAAAAGACGAAAAAGGTCTAGAAGTCGATCAGTTGAAAAAAGACGGAGAAAGTCGCCAGAAAGTCGGAGGCGGTGAGGATTTCAGTTTTTAATTTGAATTATTTTTATTTTGCAGGTCACGATCCAGATCAGTTGAAAGGAAAAGACGTGATGATCGAAAACGTTCTGATGACAGGTTAGTAAATTTTATAAATCTTTTATTATTAAAAAAGTTAACTATAATCACGTGAAACCAATTTTCAAACTAATAAAAACTTCTCAAAAAATTAAAAAACTAGAAAATAATTGTTTTTTGCAGATCACGATCCAGATCAGCTGAAAGAAAACGGCGTGACGATCGAAAACGTTCAGATGACAGGTTAGTAATGTTTATAAATATTTTATTATTAAAAAAGTTGACTATAAAAATGTGAAACCAATTTTCATACTAATAAAAACCTTCCTAAAAAATTAGAAAATGGTTTTTTTTTGCAGGTCACGATCCAGATCCGTGGAAAGAAAACGGCGCGACGATCGAAGACGTTCGGATGACAGGTAATGAATTTCATGAACCTTCTACTATCATAAGAGTTAAATTTAATCATATAAACCAGCTTACAAACTAATAAAAAACTTTTAAAAAAATAGAAAACAATTATTTTTTGCAGGTCACGATCGAGATCAGTTGAAAGAAGACGACGTGACGATCGAAAACGTTCGGATGACAGGTAATTAATTTTATAAAGCTTTTATTATCAAAAAAGTTAACTATAATTATGTAAATTTTTGCAAAATTTATTTTTTTTTCGCAAAGATTCGTAAACGCTAAAAATAACCAGTGTGGATTTTCCGTGAAACTTTTCTAAAAATCATTCATAATTATTCTAAATCAAGTTTCTGATAATTATGCTTTGAAAATCTCCAGATTGTCAATTCACACTGAATAGACGTAGCCTTCTCAAGGCTATCAAAGGATTTTAATTTAAAACTTTCTCTTGTGAGACCATCATAACTTTTTATTCAAACCTAAATTTAATTACTAGAAGGATTGTTTAATCAGTAGGCACAGAAGAAGGTTAAACGACACCTCACCGCTTTTAATCTTATCATTCGGGGTAGCTCCTTGACTCACCATCGTGTACTATTACCTATATTAATTATTTCAGATCGAGGTCACCTGAGAGAAGGAGTAAACGAGATCCTTCAGATGACAGAAAATCAAAATCTCGTCGATCTCCGAAACGAACTCGTTCCCGATCTTCTTCTTGGGACGAAGCATCTACTTCAGAGGCCAAAAAATTCGACTCCCATGTTCCGAAGCATCTGCAAAACAAGGGAAGGGATTCAAGCTCGGAATCTTCAGATGAAGACGATAGACGTAAACCCGAAGAGAAAGAGAAGAAACAATATGGTCTTGTTGAGATGAGAAAACGACGGGATTCGGAGAAAGAAGAAGACTCGAAGTTGCCTACGAAAGAGTATAAACTTGTGAAGTTTAATACTGGGAGAGGAAATAATAAGGACTTGATTGGCAAGAAGAAAGCGGAGCCCAGGAAAAAATTGACGGATGAGGAAAAAGCGGCAAAGTTAGCTGAGATGCAGGAGAATGCGAAATGGCGCGATGATGAACGGAAGAAGAATTTGACGAAAAATAAAGAGGAAGCTGAGGAGGAGAAGAAGGAATTGGATCAGAAAGGATATGCGCCTTCTTTTATCAGGTATAATGGTTTTCTGGAATTTTTCAATTATTTTTTGACCCAGAATTTAATCCATTTTCAGCATCGGATATTTTGAGAACCAGACTTTTAGATTCTGAAATATCTTTAGGTGGTTTTGGGCCGTATAATATTTTTGTGATATCGACATTCCGCAAAAACTGAATTTACGAAAATTATAGAAAAGCTTTTTTTTAAATAGTCATTTATTGAAAATGTTTACTGTTTCAAAAATTGTAAAAGTGATGAGACCAGGATAATGTTCTGAATTTACTTTTTTTCAATTGGTAGACTAACAAAATGAAAGGCGAACAAAGTCTGAAAAATTCATAGGCATTATTGTATTTTCAAAACTGATAACCTGAAAATGAATCTTTAACTATCAGAAACGCAATATTTGATGTCTAGCCAAATTTTAGTATTGAAGAAAGAAAACTAAAATATTTACTGTTTCAAAAAATCTAGAAATAAAGAAGCTATGCTATTCAATTCCGCTAAAAACATAAAAAAAAGATTGAAATTAAAATTATTCTAATAAAAAAATCAAGAAATCAGTAATGAAATTGAACATCAGTTAATTATAGTTTTTTGAAGTTGTTCACCACCAATTAACCAAAACAAATAGCTAATGGTATTTAGAATAACATAAGGTTTTTTTGCGATCCTCTCATATAAAAAAACTCCCGTAGTGAAGCGCATGCTATTTCAAATTGCCACCGAACATATCAAAGATGTATTCTGAAAATCTACACTGACGCGTTTATTTACACACAAAACGCGCATTGCTCATGTTATGTGTGTTGTAAAAAAAATGTGGGCGTTTCTGACGAATCTAGAATTTTCTGAAACATTTATTTAGTTTTTCACATTCTTTTTCACAAAGAATCATTTTCAAATTCCAAATAATTGAAAGTTTAGCTCAGAAATTTTTATTTATTACTTTTAAAAATTCATATTTATTTGCTATATCTTATTAAAGAATGTACTACTAAAGCATACATGTCCGACTTTTCGAGTGATCAGCCATTTCCCATCGATAAGTTTGGAAGTGTTATTCATCTCCATGTGCAAACTCCAATCGCATGACAGATAGTAAAATTCGGTTTCGCTGACCTCTTTGATCGAAGGCTTCATTTGTGTCCCATCTTCGGATATCAAGATTTCTTGATTTATTGTTTGCGATTCAATGTTTTTTGATTTTTGCATCTTATGAATTGGAAATCTTCAGAAAAGTGATCAACGATTATTTCCAAGTCTTCATTTCTGACCTGTTCGAAAAAACCCCATTCGGGTCTTCTGGCGATCCCGTGAGCTATGAAAGAAGTCGCATTGGCTGATATTATCAGAAATCCAAAAATATTTCATTTTCTGTAGTTCTAAAAATAGTCCTTTGTGCTTTTAACACAATCTTTTCTCTCTTTTTTTTTAAATTTATTTGGCCTAGACTATTTATAGATCTGGACTCGATTCTGGAGAACATTTCAAATGATCTTTTGGATTACATCAATTTTGTATTGGTTTGATCTGCCTGGGAAACTGAATATAAGTTTTGAAAAAGAAATCATGCATTTTGAACAAAATTTCAGAAAGTTCTACTTGATAACTCGATCAATAGGCTTCAGTTTTTATAAAATTTTTGCAAAAGTAGCATTTGTTAATATTCTCGGCAATCGTATTCTTGTTTGTTTGTAAATAACCATTGTCCATCCACATTCTTCACAGTGTTACTTGTTCTAACAATTTGCGAAAAAATTTTCTCATCCAAAATATAGTAAAATTCGTCATCATTGATGTTTACCGCACTTTGAACGACTCTGTAATTGTTTTCAGAAGCTGGCTGAAGCAACAACTCATAGACGGTTGAATGGCGGTTGAATCGTTGGCCAAAGCACTTTTCATAGACAAAGTCTTCTGAGAATTGAGATGTCAACCCTTTCCAGTCTTTTCGTTTGATTTGAGCTGTGATTTCGGCTTCGATTTCTTCGGCGAATTGGGTCCATTTATCTGGTGAATCTGAGCTCGACTTGAGGACCAAAATGGTTAGGAATAGGAAAATTGAAACTAATTTCATTTTTGGTTGTGTTGTTTTCCTCAGCTCCAGTTATATACACATACAAGAATAATTTTTTATGAGGCTGAGAAGATTTTCAGTCAAGAAGGAACAACAATAAAATATAGAAAGGGATGAAACGAAAAAATATATTATCTAGAAACTCAAACGCATGCAATTGCGCTCCAGTGAATAGAAAAAATATGTAATATACTTTCGCTGGAGCGCAATTGCACGCTTTTGGGTTTCTAGTTCATTTATTTTTTCGTTTCATCCTTTTCTGTAAAGAATCCAGCTGACGCCACGATAGATAATATTGTATTACATAAAGAAAGAACGACAAAAATAATAAAATACGAAGATCTTTTATATTCAGGTATTTTTTTTGCCTTGATAGACTCTGATAGTTTGAACATTTTATTCAACTGCAATGGTAAATTCAGAAAACATATGCTTATTCTTCGTCGCTTTTACATTCAATTTCTTCTGAATTGGTCATCCGCCACTTTCCATCGATTTTTTTCACAGTGTTGTTTGTTACTTCCGTACGAAAACCGACCCTTTTCTTAACGATATAAAATATATCTGTACTGTTGATCTCTGTTGCATTGCTACTAAGGATTTTTGAGCCGATAACTTCCTTGTTTCGCGCAATTAAATAGTGCATACCAAGTTCTTCCGGGTTCTCTTTGAAACATTCATGATATCGGTAGTTTTCCACGAAGAAAGACATAAATTCTATTTTGTTCCTCGCGATGGCGTTGGCAGTGATGTCCGATTCGATTTTATCAACTACCTCTTGAGCCCAATTATCTTTTAAACTTGAGCACAAACCAACGACGATTATGAAAACGATCCAAAGACTCATTTTGGTTGAACTTCTTAGTTCCCAGGATCCATTTTATACAGTTGAATGTATTTTCTCTTTGGATAGACTTTTTATATGTCTGGGAATAATCTATTTTGGGACAGATTGTTTGAATTATCAACACCCACTCAAAGATATCGTGATCTAACAACAAAAAATAAATAAAAACCAAAATTATGATTCATCCTAGATGAGAGAACGCGGACGTTCATGATGAATTTAACGAAAATTTCTAGTTTTCGCACAAAGTTCTCGCTTGTTCTTTCAAAGTTGTATTGAGAGATTCTGAAAAGTCTGAATCTGAAAGTCAATTCAGGTTTTTTTTTAAATCCGGATGGGTTAAATTTTTTCACATCGATCAGACTCGGTCTTAATATTTTCAGCAAACCAAGTTTCAGCAACGCCGAAAATTCCTCGGAATGGCAAATTTAGTTTGATAAACAAATTTAGCTCAGAAGGATTTTAAAAATAGCTCTATCAAAAAAACACTGATTCGTCAAATTTGTTGCCGTGAAATAGTCTGCTGGTTTATAAACTTTTATCAAAATTTAACGGTACACTCGGAAAGTATGTGCTTATCACTTGCTCGAACTACATTCAATGGCTTGAGAATTGGTAATCCGCCATTTTCCATCAATTTTTTTCACAGTGTTGTTCAATACTTGGCCACCATAATGGATTTGTTTCCGAACAACATAATATATATCAGTACTGTTGATCTCTGTTGCAATGTTACTATCGGTTCTTGATCCCACTTTTTGATCGTTTACCGAATTTGTATAGTGTTGGTCGAGATCGTTCGAAAACGGCTTGGCACTACAGACATGAAATCGACAGTTTTCTACGAACATAGCTTTGAATCCTTCTTTGTTCTTCGCGATGACGTTGGCAGTGATGTCCGATTCGAGTTTGTCACAGTAAAAAATAAAAAACTTTTTCAATGGAAAAAGTTCGTCGCGGACTTTCCCAAATCTGCAAACATGTTTCGATGAAAAGTGGGCGTGGTCGGTGTGTTTTTTCCTGCCATATTGCGGCACGTGTTTGTTTTTTCTTATTTATTTTCGTTTTACCCTCAAAAAATGGGTTTAACAGTTTTACAAAAATGAAATTAATAATATAGAAGAATACAAATATTATTTTGAAGGTGGTGACGTTCGACATTTATCATGAAAATTACGAAAAAGCCGGCTTTTGAGCTAAAAATCAGAAACAAATTTGTGTCGAGAAATTTTGATAAATAGAGTTTCCTAGTGGATATTTTTAAATTCTGTTACTCATACCGAATTAAGAAAAGTCTGATCAGCGTAAATAACTTTTGAGCATTGAAATAACTCTGAAAATCGAATTAAAACTGCTTTTCCATGTAAAATAAGTCTTCTTTCTGTCTAATTATGTTCGCTTGAGAATGAAAAAAGTGTTATATATTCAAATTGGATATAAAAACACCTTTGATGTTCGAAAAACGTTGGGTGAAAATGTGAAGATTTATATTTTTGGCCTATCTTGCCAGTTTTAGTGCCACCTAAAAAAAATAATTCAAGGGTTATAACTTTAAAAAATGTGCTTTCTCTTTTAGGAGCAACTTGTCGAGTCATTTTACTCGACCTTTAGGGAGTTTATTGTGATCTAGCGACGAAAAAACGATTCGACAATCACCGAAAATAAAACTTGAAAAAAATAGACGTTTATTTAGAAAATACCGAGCGTAAATTCTTGTTGGGTCTCTCAAAATCTACAAAAAATGACGCATGACTCGTTGAAAAAACCCATTTTGACCTGAAATTATTCTCTTTTCAGGATATTTTCATAATTTCAGAATTAAATATATTTTGGAGTTTATATTATCAATTTTAAAATCAGCTTCTTGTGACTGTAAAAGTCTGGGTTTAGAATTATTCGATGCTGAGAATTGAAACTCCGTAGTCTAGTTATATCTGGAATGTTTTCCACATAACATGATGTTCACCATATTCTGTATTTTTTTCAGAAATCAAATGCGAGCTGCATGCGACGGGCTCACTGTCGAAAAACATCTCCAGAGCAAAAAAGGCGAAGTTCAACGAAATCACGGATATATGAATCAGAGTTTTGCAAGAAAATAATTTGTTTTTATTTTTTGTTTCTAATGAATTTGAATTATTTTGTTCTTTTCTGCATTCTTCATGGTTTTAATCACCATATTCATATTTTACATAATTTTTATGGGTTATTTTCAAAGTTTTTTCAGATGTCATTTGATGAATCTTTTGGATATTCGCCTAGTTTCAATTTGAATCAATATGCCCCTGTTGACCCACTAGGTGAGAGTTTCAACTGGATTTTGAAATTTGAATTTATTTTCAGCCTCATGTATACCTGGATTAGATTTGTTGAATAATGGGCCGAGTGTGGAAGAAGGTAAAATTTTAATGAATAAAAAATCTTAAAAATTTGAGAATAAAACCCTGAAATTGAAATGAGTTCTCTGAAAAAAGAAAATTTATTGAAATTGTGAAAAAAAACATCAAGAAATTTATGGGGTGATTCCATTCGAATTTTTTACGATTAATTGACAGAAAATCTGACAAGGGAGGTTCGCGAGCTATTACTTTCAACTTTTTCTCAAAATTTGCATACTTATTAAGTTCGGCCTCCTGATCATCATGCTATATTTTTTATCCGCCGGAAAGTTTTGTGAAGAAAGTTATGAAAGATCAACGTTTTTTCATGACCATTTTCGAAGGAAAAAATGAGGCATTTACCTTTGAAAAATGTTCACGTGAGTACAAAATCATTTATTCACTGTTCTGTTATTATTTTATAACATATATAAACTGTAATGGGAAAATGTTAAAAAATTCATAACATTTTTCACAAAAATTTCCGGCGGATAAAAATTATACCATGATGATCAGGAGGTCAAACTCTATAAGTGTACAAATTTTGAGAAAAAGTTGAAAGTAACAGTTCGCGAACCTCCCTTGTGAGTCATTTTTGGGAGATTTTTTCACGTTTTTGTCAATAAATTCCATTTTTTTTTGCAATTAATCGCATGCAAAAAATGAAATTTTTTTTTATGCAATTAATCAAATTTTTGGCAAGAAATGAATGACAAAAACGTGAAATTAATCGCCCTAAAAGACTCGGATTTTTTGTCAATTAATTGACAAAATCACGTCGATTAATTCGAATGAATCACCACATTAGGAAATAAAAATAGAACATAAAAGTCACCATGTGATGTTTTTAATTATGAATAAAATTCTCATTTTTGACTACTTTTTGAAATAGTATTTTTTACAAACGAAACAAAAAAGAAACTAATTATCCAAACATTAATTCCAGGTCTTTAGAACCCACCTGGAGAAATAAAAATAGAACATAAAAATCAAAAAGTGATAGTCTTATTAAAACGAATTAGAAATGAAATTGTAATTTTTTGACTAATTTTTGAAACAGTATTTTTTTATTAACGATTCTGTTGAAATGGAAATAAAATGAAAATGCAATCAGAGAAAAATCAATTTTCACACAATTTCCTTCATTTAATAAATCTTTGAAACAGTATTTTTTCTCGAAACTTTGAAATACTCAAATTGAAAAAAATAATAATAACCTTGTTTTTAAATAGAAAAATCATTATAACTCTGATTTTTGAAAAATTTATTGGTTTTCTGAAAATTGTCCTACAATTACGAATCCCTTTTTTTTAAATCACCCACATTTTTCTCTAAATGTAAAACGTTGTACAAAATTCCCTCTAAAGTTAAATTATGAACCTTGTTTGGGTACAAAAGTTGAGTTATATTGAAAATTCCTATCAAAAATGAAAATCAGTGTTTTTTATTTGTCTCAAGAGTGCGAATAAAATATCAATAACAACGCCACAGTTAGGAAACTAAAATTGCAAAAAAAAAACGACGAAAATAGATTTATGATCAAATTTGTTCATTTCAACATCAGAAAAAATGAATTTTCTGTTATTTTAAAAATAATCTATTCAATTTCCAGGATCCTCCGCAATTCCTTCAACCTCATCCACCTCATCCCGAAATGTTGCACCCACACCAAAAACGGAACCCGCTAACATGGCGCCGAAGTTTACGAATCCTTACGAAAGTTGGCAACCGAACACAAAGGTTTTTATAATTTTTTATTCTTCATTTAAAAAATAATTTGTAGCGTTATCGCGAGAAGAGTGAGAAAGAAAAACGACGTCTTGAGACCGAAGAGTTGCGACGCCAAGTCAAAGATGCGCCAGCTTACGTGCCGACTCCTATTAAGGTAATTTTTGTCGCGAAATGTATTTTTTGTTTTTTTGAATGTGCTAATCGTTCACCAACTTACACCAGCACGTTTTTTTTCACTCATCCCTTCTATTGCTTGCCACATTTTGTTCTGTAATTTTGTTTAGCGGGAACCACAAACACCCTCACCTCCACCACTACCACCACCACCACCAGCACAAGCAATTCCCACCAAATCGATAAAAGTTGAACCGGAATTCGCGTACGCGAATCTCGAGTTTGGAGATGAGGAGGACGACGATGCGATCATAGGAATACGTAAAAAACGAACCGCTGTTGATATTAATGAATATGATGAGGAAAATGTTCCGGAAAAAGTTAACGTGAAGAAGGAACCCATGGAAGTGCCGACGAAAAATAACCAAAAAAGTAAGTGTTTCAAAATTTAAAAAAAAAAATTAACAAAAAAAAAAGATTTAGAATATTAATTTTAGTGTTTTAAAATCAAAAATTAGCCCTCTGTTACTAAATATGAATTTTATAGACAAGTTTTCTTGAAAAAACTGAAATTCTGCTAATAAGGACAAAGTTTACATTTAAAAATATTATGTTCTTTGTAGAAAACGTTTTTTTATTCTTACTGACGTGATTTGATTTTTTTAGCCCACAAATAAGAAATTCTATCTTCAAATTTTCTCTTGGCCTGGTTTTTGACTAGTAAATATAATTTTAAGATTTGAAAACACCAAACCATGTTTAAAGTTTTGACCTGGAGAAACAAGAAATATGTATTTCGAATTTTTAGAATTTCTGTGACATAATTTTAAGAATTAATCGGATAATTAATTAGATGATTAGTAAAATTACATATATTTCAATATTTATCACAATTATTTATTTTTAAACACAAATGTAATTTTTAATCTGGCTTTCAGACGTCGAAGTGATCGATCTTGTATCTTCGGATGAAGAGATAGAAGTCCGCAAAGCACCTAAGAAAACTCCGTTCATGAAAGTTGAGCCCGAATCATCTGATGACGAATTCATCAATCATGTTGAACAACGAAAATTAAAAATGAAGAAGAAGACGAATAGAAGTCCATCGGATTCATCGGATTCTGGAATTCCTAACGATCGAAAAAAGAGCAAAAGACAGAGCTCGACGTCTTCGTTCTCGTCATCGGAGGAAGATGAATCTTCGCAAAATAGCTCTGAGCTCACGGAGAGTTCGGATGAAGATGAAGATGATATTGATGATTTCATTGTCGCCAATTCGGATCCTGAAGATGACATTTGGACGAAAAAACGAAGAAAGAAGAGAGGATGCGATAGCTCGGGAGAGGAATTTGAGCCAGAGAAAATTAATAATAAAAAGAAGAAAAAGAGAAGTTCAGAAGTCAGAAGAAGGGGAAGATCTTCTGAATCGCATTCAACTAAGAAGAGGTCTCAAAAAGAATCAATGAAGGAAAAGGAGAAAATGACTTCTAGAAAAGTACGAGAATCGGATTCGAAGGAGGAAGACGAATGGAGAAGGAGAAAGCGAGCGGAATCGAAACGGAAAATTGAGAAGAAGGATAAAGAGAAGAGCTCGAGAAAAGACTTTGTTTCACGAGGTAAAAAATTGTCAAAATGTTGAAATTTTGGAACATTTGCTTTTTGTCAAGTACGAGAATCTTCATTTATCAATATTTAGAAAAGACGTATTGTTTTCATATTCTAAGAATCACAAGAGCCCGGCCCTCGGCTTTCCGACTTTCTAAAGTTTCAATAATTTTTTTCTCAAATTTATCAAAGAAAATCTTTGTTTTGTTCAAATATGATTAAAAATAATATTGTTCACATTTTTTCAAAAGAAACATGTGATATTTAAATTATGTGAATTATATAAATTCAGTATGAAAAATCTTTCAAAAAACCCCGGTCGGATGTGCGCAGGAATTTGGCGAATCCAACAATCTCAAAATATAATCCTTGCATAAAATTGAAATCTTACCGGTATTCACAAAAATTAAGAATGTATGTGCTTCAAATTTTTTTTTTTTTGAAAGAATATTAAAACGTATAGTTCCGAAGGTTCCTCACTGTGTAAACTATTCTAATTTGAATTGTGGACGTTTTACGAAAGTTTGTGCACATCAAAAAAAATTGTTGTTTTTTTTTTTGTGAAAAAAACAATTCCAAAAATTTGAATCAAATTTTGATTCATTTATGGAGTCTTTTTTATTTGACTGTTTCAGAAAACTTTAAATCGTGCTGGTTTTTTCACCTCTTCACCAGTTCTTAATTTTTACGCGTCAAATACTTATAAAAATCGAACATTGGCCAGTTCGAAGTCATTCATTTCATTCGAAAACAACGGATCTTAAAATTCGATTCTAAATTTCCTGATATCCCTAAATAGATGTTGATCCATTCGTAATTAGGAAACATTTCTTTGAACATTTTTATACCGTTTTTGAAGCGTATATTAACAAGGATTCCCAACTACAACAACAACAGCATATTTCCCCGAATAACCTTATTAAAAAATCAAATCCTAACTTGTCTAATTATCTTAACAGAAGATCGATCAAACAAGGAGAAGAAGAGAAAGGTTTCAAGAATCTTATCAGACTCGGATTTCGATGATTTGCCACCAATAAAAGTTATAACCAAAAAAGAGCCAAGAGGAATCTCCGCGTCGGAGTCGATTTCTGATGAATCGACACAACGAAAATCGAAAAAGTCTTCTTCAAATGCTCCAGTTCGTAAATTGAGTCATTGGGAAGAGGAACAATTAAAGAAAAAGAAACTGCGGGAGGCGATGAATAAACGAGAGGAAAAAGCTGAAAAACGGAGGAATGAGCTATTTATGGGTGTTAAAGGAGCACATGTCAAACACTGGGAACAAGAGATACATACTAGAAATAATCGGTGTCCTCATAAGGTTTGAATTTGTTTTATTTTGTGTTCTATATACTGTCGCTTTGTTATTGCATGTTTTTGTGCACATAATTTTCTGGTCCTAAACGGAATGTGGGAGTTATCATAGTTCTAGCATTATTTACACTGTTTTCGATCAATTACTGAAGTCTAGACATAAGGATTATTGTAGTTTTTTATATGCTGTGAAGAACTGAAGTTAATTTTTCAACAAAAAAACTTCCAAAACTTCTCAACGTTTTTTTTTCAGAAAATATTGATCCGTTCGTCACCTCCAGAACCAGAACAAGAACAGGAAGCACCTCCGCCTTCGCCGGCGCCGCCAAAGTCGACAACGATCAAACGAAAACATTCGGATGACGATTCTGACAAGCCGAGTACTTCGAAAACGAAAAAGGTCGAAAAAGAGCCGGAGCCGCTGGATAAGTATGAGAGTTTGGTGCCGAAACGAGTTGCGCATTCGAATAGTGGTGGTGCAGTGAGTTTTTGGCGTAAAGAGTTTAGTTGGTTCTGAAAATATGCTGGAATTTTCAGGAACCTCGACGACCTTTGAATCCTCCTCCGATGAGAAAACTGCCAAATCGGGAAGAAAATTTGGCAAAAACTCATGAAAAAGCGATGGAGCAGAAGCGAAAACAACAACAAGAAGCTGAGCAGCTGAAAAAGAAGGTGAGTTTTTCTGTATCCCGCCACTATACCGCTAATACTGTAAATTTCAGAAGTACCTGACCCAGGAGGAGATGTATGGTCAGAAAAAGTCGGTTGTTGGTTCACTTGGGAAAGGAGAAGCGAGAGTCGCGCGGCCATTGAATCATACAGCTTCTGCTGTTCCGAAGAAGATTGTCTCGATTAAGAAGGAACCAATGTCACCGGGAAAAGCGAGAAAAGTGGCCGAGCCGAAAGCGCCTCCTGTTTTGGAACCTTTTAACCGAAAAATTAAAAGTAGTGACCGAGCAGCGATGATAAAGAGCATATTCACAAAGCTTTTAGAGAACAATAGAGAAGATGCGGCAGAAGAGGTGAGAGTTTCAAATCTTTGGATTGAGATCTATGAGATCTAAATTTTAAGCTGATCATGATCCGGTTTCTAAATTCTGAAAAGCTCCGCGCGGAAAACTGGGAATCAAGCTGAAAGTTTGATCTTGAAACTCAAAATATCGCTTTGAATTGATAAAACTTACGTTTTTCAGTATATCTTAGTCTACTTGGTTTTTTCTCAAAGTTTTATCATTTCAAGATTGGGTTCTAACTTTTCTGGATTTTTTTGGGCGAGAGGGGTTTTATCTTTTGAAAATCATCAGCTTAGTTGAATTGTTAGGCATAAAAAAGGAAACATCATAGAAAAAAACTGATTTACATTTCATTACTAGAAAATAAGTTTAACTGAAGTTTTCAAAGCATTTTCAGCGTGTAAAGTAGTCTAAAACCTATTTTCAACACCATATTATCTTAATTGTGACTTTTTGCCAGAAAAATTCGTTTTCGAGAGAAGTGGTTTTTGAAATTGAAACGTAACGTGTTTAGAGAAAAATATCTCATTTGAGATCATATGAAGTCGAGAAACAAGTTGTGAAGAACTGTAAAACCAAAAATGTTTTTAAAAATTATTTGTTAACTTAGTTTGAAAAAAAAAACGAATAGTAAATCAGTATTTCTCGTTGATTTTTACTTTTTTTAATGTCTACTAGAATAAGAAGGCTGATTTTTTAAAGTCATAACCCTCTAATCCAAAAATTCGGAAAGATTAGAACCCCTACATAATTTTGTCACTTTTATGTATGGTTCTAATTTCAGTTTCTAAAAAAAATTAGTAGTATATTCAAGATAAATCATAGAAAGAACCGTTTTATTCCAGGCTCAACGAATCGAGCTCGAGGTGATGAACGAGACGAAACCTCATAACTATAAAGTAAAATGTATTCATGCGGTGACCCGGATTATCAAACAAGCCGAAGATGCTTGTATCCCGATTTCGAACAAATCAGGTGAGTTTTTTTTTTCAAAAATATTGAGCGAGCGCAATCCTGAAACATATGTAGAACAGAAGGAAAGTTCATTTTCCGGGGGGGAAAACACGCGACATGACAAAATATTTCCACATATGTGGAACATCTGTGTAAAAGCATGGAAACTACTATAAAAGACCGATGTTCAGTTAGTTTGGCCATTTTCATGAACGACGACTTTATAACATTTTTCATCATAGAATTTATTACTGATTAGCAAAAACTGATTTTTGATTTGTTGATTTACCGAATTATCGTAATTAAAGTAGGGTAAAAGGACTCGACACGTTGCTCTTAAAAAAAGAGCGCATTTTTTAAGGTAATACTCTCCAAGGATTTTTTACTGAAAAAACAACTTCTGTAAAAATTCTTCGAAGGTTATACCTTGAAAAATGTGCTCTTTTTCAAGAGCAACTTGCCAGCTCCTCCACTTTCAAATTCAATGTCTTGTTTTCATATTTTTCGGGTTTCATTATCATCTGGGGGAAAAATCGGCAATCTTGCGCGACAAGTTCCCTCAAAGTTGCGACTTGACTGTAAAAAATGGGGTAATCTTTGCGACAAAGTTGCCGTTTTTCCACGAGATTATGAACCCAGAATCAACAAGATAAATTTTCTCTATATACTATATGACTCATAAGTTTTGATAAATCGAAACATTTCGAATTAAAAGATGTTACCTTGTGTAAAATGTTCCCATAACAAACACTTAACTGAAGATTAAAACACGGGTTTCGTTATTAAATATAACATTTATCCGATGTTTGTCGAATTTCGAATTCGAAATATGATGTTAGTTATGGAAGCATTTTACACAAAGAACTTTTTTTTGATATTTGAAATTTTTCGTTTATCTGGAGCAGTGTACTATTTCGTTGTTCTCCTCCTTTTTGAAAAAATTTTGATCTCAATGTTATACAGTGCCATGACGTTCCCCAACATTTTTGCGCCACCTTTTTATCCCAAAAAGTATCGCCCACAACAACAGCAACAACATCATGCTTCTGGAATTTCTGAATTTTTCGCCAAATGGTTGCGTAGAAGAGGTGTCCGACAACCGGCATCATTGCCATCGTCTACCGCTAGTTTGACAAAAGTTTTCGTACCGTTTTGTTTCGAGGGTACCACTTATTATCGCCCGCTTTCAGAATTGTCGGATGCAGACTTTAGTGAGTTTTTCAACGACCTGAAAATGGAAAATACTTTTGAACATCAGACTTCAGCTAGATCTGTTAGCCATGCAAATAATTTTTTAACTATTTTTAAAATTGTGTTTCGGAAAGTGACTCATGTGAAAAATCTAATATTCGACATGTTAAAACACAGCACATTCGAAATAATTCGAAATTTCAAGTTTTAGTCAACTCACAGGTGTGAATTTTGGCTATGAGTCAATCGCAAGTCGGGCTACTGTAGTTTCAGCTTTCATTCTTGAAAATAAGCTTCCCTGAATGATAAAACCATCAAATAAAAAGGTTCGATGGGGAAGTTTTACACGTAGAATTCGAATTTAACATTGAAAGTCAAATTAAATTCCATTTTCAGAGCAAAAACTTATAGATTATAACTCACAAACACATCTGAAAATGGACTTCAGCTAGATCTGTCAGCCATGCAAATAATTTTTTAAAACTAATTTTCACATGTTTTTAAAAAGTATGTCATGTAAAAATCTAATATTCAACATGTAAAAATAGCGCGCAATCGGAAAATTCCAAATTTGAAGTTTGAGTCAACTCATAGGTAGGGTTTTGACTATTAGTCGTTCACAATTATGTAGTTTCACACGTAGAATTTGAATTTAACATTGAAAATCAAATTAAATTCTATTTTCAAAGCAAAAACATATAGACTATAATTCTCGCAGTGATAGTAGTTTCTATATAAATGAAAAAAATAAATGACATAGCGGTAAGACGGGGAGTTTTGGACACATGTGAATATGAAAACACGAAAACGAAATGTTATTTTTCAGTCTTCTCACATGCGAAAATGATGGGCGGTCGAAATTACGACAAAGTGAAGGCCGGAGTCAAACGTGCGTCGCGAAAACCCTACGAACAAATGACTCACGACGAAATCCGCGAGTACATCAGTTTGACGATGAAGGCGTCGCTTGAGGAGATGCGTGACAATGGATATCCATTGTTCAACAGCGACACTCTTGAAGTCACCATTAAGCCGACGATGTATGACGAAAAGAAGAAGGTTTGGATGGAGGAGAAGGATATGATGCGCACATGTTGTCGGTGTCATCAAGAGTTCCGAGTGTTGCCGAATGGAGATGTGCCGGAAATTGAGTGTCGATTTCATAACCGAGGTTTTGACGTAGAAGGAAAGAAAGGTGAGCAATGTTTTTTTCAAATCTGCCTGAAACGTCAGAGTCATTAAATTCTGAAAAAAAAATCAAGTTAAAATTTAGAAACCAGTTTTTTTCGGTTTCAAATATTCTATAAATAATAACACTATGATAAATATTTTGATAGAGATTTTCATTCATTTTAATAAATACTTTCATAAATAACTTTCAAAATTTCTGGCCAGCTCGAATTTCAAGACTAAATCTCACAGTTTCAAAATTTGTTTTTAAATTTTAAATTTCGGGTTCTGTAAATAAAATACATTACATTTGTAGATCTCAATAAAATGACCGTTTTTTAAATATTTGCAGAGTACTTTTAATACTTTAAATGATGGAATTAGATGAAAAAAATACTGTTTTTAAAAATAATGATCTAGAAAAAGTACGTTTTGCCATGAAAACATTTACTGTTACAAATAAGAAGTTTTGATAACTAGTTCAATTCTCTCCATTCATTTCTTTATATCTAAAAAAATTTAGACGAACCTATGAAAATTGTCTACTCGAATACCAACCAATTCATATTTTGACTTCGAAGCTAACTGAAAAATTTATTTTTACGAGTTTCTAGGCAGGTACCAGGTCTTAACAATTTGAAGCGTTGAAGATTTTCAGAAAACTTGCGAAAATTATTGACTGCAAAAAAAATTGTTAAGTTCACGCTCTAAAATTAAAAATTATTCTTATTGAAATGATGAAATATTCAGAATCACTTCTATCTTAGTCGTTCATAAGTTTTTACCAAAAAAAAAATGCAGTTTCAAATATTCTACGAATAAAGGACTTATTTTGTTGCGTTGATCTAGTTCTTTATTTAGCGTTGGTAAAATCAAAAAGTTCTAGATTGAAAACTATTATTCATTTATTTTTCGACTTTTTCAAAAATCATATTATAAACAAATCATGGAATTGAAATTATAATAAAATCAAAAATTAACAAATACCAACCCTGTATTTTTATCATTTAAAAATTCACCGTTTCAAATGTTTTTTGAATACTCGAACTATAATGTTTACTTCGATCTGTGGCCTCTTCCATTGCTAAAAATAAATACAAAAGTTTTGAAATCAGGCGTTTTTACAATGCTGTTCCAGATACGTATCAAAAGAAGCACAGTTGTTGCCAAATGGAACGAAACGCTCCTGGATGTCGTTTCGCAAAAACTCACGTCTTTGATCATCTCTTTGCCAGCGAATTGCAAAAATTCGTTCATACACCACCAGAGACTGAAAATGATCCAAGATCGAATGCGGTGAGAGACGAATTTCCCGAATCTGAAAATAATATGAATTTTTCTATTTCAGATCTACGCCATCGATTGTGAGATGGTTTACACCATCTCAGGACCAGCTCTCGGTCGGGTTTCAGTGGTGGATATGAAAGGAAATCTAGTACTCGATGTTTTGGTGAAACCACCAACAAAGGTTATTGACTCGAATTTCGAGTTTTCCGGATTGAAGATGGAGGATCTGGAGAGTGCTACGGACGACTTGCCATCGGTGAGCTTTTTTTTACGTTTACATTTTTGAAGTTTTGCTCAAAAATATTCTAAAAATCAACTTTATCGGCGTCAGAAAATTAGAATCAAAAAATAAAAATCTATAGTCAAATTTCTGAACTATATATTTGTGTTGACTGTAAAAATAGCAACAACTTGAATTTCTATCTGAATTTTGATTTTTTTTTTCTCTTTCTAATAGCAAAATTTGAACTTATGAGGAGTATAGTTTTAAAAAATTTCAGTTGTTTGTGAAAATTATGAAAATTTCACTGTTTTAAGTTTTCCTCAAAAAAACATATTGTATTGTTTTTTCATTAATGTTTACACAAAAATTGCACAATTCCAAAACAATATTTCATGCCAGACCTCGTACAGGTCAAAAAATTACCGTAAAACGTAAAAACGTGATTTTAAGACTGTCAAAAACTGTTAAAAATCCGTAAATTTTCGTTAAAAACTTTTCAAAAGCTCAAAATATGAAGAAAAAAATGAACCAAGCTTTTTAAAAATTCGAGAAACAATTGAAAAACAACTTTTGAAACAAAAAACCCAATTTATTCGCGCATTTTGACGAATTTATATTCAAAAATTCTTTAATTTCGTGGAAAAAAGGCTGAAAAACTCTTTAAAAAATCCCAGTTCTGTTTCACGCCCTTGATCAAAATTTAAAAATGCAGCTATAATGCGTAAATCGATATATAGCTCGCAAATATTTGTCAATTTTTATATCAAAATCGGAAAATCCTCGAAAAAATTTATATGACAGTAATAAAATGATTTTCAGGCGATTAACAAGCTGTTCGATATTGTAAACGCGAAAACTCTGCTAATCGGTCACTCACTTGAAAGCGACTTCAAAGCCATGAGACTTATCCACTACAATGTAGTGGATACATCATTGCTCTTCAAAACCGGCCTGCGCAAACCGTCGTTGAAATCTCTGACGTCGACACATATTCTTAGCTTTATCCAATCTGACAACGATCATTCCAACGGTCACAATTCCAGCGAAGATGCCAAAGCCTGTATTGATCTCATCATCCATCGCATCAAAAAGCGAATGTAATCAATCAATCAATCAATCAATAATATGCTCTTTTTCTTTCCTCTGTATATTTGAAACTGGTTCGAACCCTTCCCCTTGTGAAAAAGAAGGTTACTGTTGTTTTGAGCCCTATTTTTTCTGTCTAACTTTTTCTTGAAAATATGCTTTTTTGTTCAGGAATGTTTTTTTTTTCTCGTTTTTAAGTTTGTAATAAATGATTTTTGCCTGAATTTTGGAGGAGTTTTTTGGTGGAATTTATGCGGTTTTGAACCGGGAATTATCTAATTTCTGTGTTTTGTAGGTTTCAGGAAGTTTTGGAGCCAAAGTGAGCAAATGTTGTTTCAAATTCGTCCAAAATTGTATTTTAAATTATATAATTGGTGAAAATTCGAATGTTTTAATATAATTGGCTCACAATATTAGTATTAGAATTTTGACGCGTGAATTATATTTTGGAAATTGAGAATTTTTACATTTTCAGACTTATTTTTGGCGCCTTAAAGTTGAATTTCAGCCTGGTTTTTTAATACTTTGAGTTTTTAACTCAAAAATTGATATTTTTCATTTTATTTCAGCATTTTTAACGATATGATAACTCCGAATCTCTGAAAAAAAAATTTTGGCACTTTAAAATTGAATTTCAACCTTGATACTTGAACTTCAAGATTTTTTGACCCAAAATTTGTACATTTTTCAGTCTCAAAACCCTCCGGTTTTAAGAATTATCATACAGTGCGTTTCATAAGTATGGGTCCACCCCTCAAAATGGCCAAATCGACTCGACCACTAAAAATTGGGGCAAACCAAGTTGAAATTTGGAAATAACACACAAAAGCACATAGAGGGACCCATTTTGGCGTGAAGATATTGAGAATTCGAAAAATTATCAGCACTTTGTCGAAAATAGTCAAATTTCAGCGTTTCATAAGTATGGGTCCACCCAACTCAAAACTCTTAAGGCACAAATTCGACCAAATATTGATATTGGATATGACTTCTAGGGGTAAAAACAACATATTTAAATGGATTTGACATATTATTCTCCCGATTGTGGAATGATATCACTCGAATTCAGCTTCAGACGTCGTCAATGCCATTTTTAGGTCATTATCTACTTACATGCTTGGTTTTTAGGGCTGAAAGTGAGCAAACAATTTTTTTTTTCATTAAATCATGATAAAATAAATTCAAAAAAATGTTTATCCTAGTCCAGACCCTTTATCTCGATGTTCCTGAACCGATTCTATGTCGTGGATTTTTGAAATGTCACTCCAGAACGTGGTTTTTTGGGTCTTAAAACATTATAAAATGGCAGGCATGAGTTGATAACGATTTTTTGGAATGTTATTATTGCATTTTCACTTATTTATGCCTAATATCCACCGACTTTTCAATCAAATCACGTGTCAAGACGTACCAAGTGACCATTTACCATTTTCGTCCATGGAGAACTTTTTGGTCCTTCAGAAAATCAAGCAGAAATCATTCCTACCTTTCCTAGTTGTTAAATGCGCACGAAATTTTGCTGTAAAGATAATCTTATCATTTTCACAAAAATCTAAATACGTTTTAATGGTTTCCTGAAGCCCCAAAAAGTTCTCCATGGACGAAAATGGTAAATGGTCACTTGGTACGTCTTGACACGTGATTTGAGTGGCAAAGTCGGTGGATATTAGGCATAAATAAGTGAAAATGCAATAATAACATTCCAAAAAATCGTTATCAACTCATGCCTGCCATTTTATAATGTTTTAAGACCCAAAAAACCACGTTCTGGAGTGACATTTCAAAAATCCACGACATAGAATCGGTTCAGGAACATCGAGATAAAGGGTGTGGACTAGGATAAACATTTTTTTGAATTTATTTTATCATGATTTAATGAAAAAAAAAATTGTTTGCTCACTTTCAGCCCCAAAAACCAAGCATGTAAGTCGATAATGACCTAAAAATGGCATTGACGACGTCTGAAGCTGAATTCGAGTGATATCATTCCACAATCGGGAGAATGATATGTCAAATCCATTTAAATATGTTGTTTTTACCCCTAGAAGTCATATCCAATATCAATATTTGGTCGAATTTGTGCCTTGAGAGTTTTGAGTTGGGTGGACCCATACTTATGAAACGCTGAAATTTGACTATTTTCGACAAAGTGCTGATAATTTTTCAAATTCTCAATATCTTCACGCCAAAATAGGTCCCTCTATGTGCTTTTATGTGTTCTTTCCAAATTTCAACTCAGTTTGCCCCAATTTTTAGTGGCCGAGTCGATTTGGCCATTTTGAGGGGTGGACCCATACTTATGAAACGCACTGTAGAACATTTTTTGTTTAGTTTTAGCAAAAAAAAAAAGGCAAATATCTGAAAAGTGAAATAAGTTTTCCGTAATTCTCAGTTTTGATCTTAAAAACTAAATTTCGACTTGAAAAATTATAGGTTTTGGACCTAAATCTTTTTTATATTTGCAATTTAGTGCCGAAAATGTGGTTCAACCCGTTTGGAATTATTTTTTTGACTGAAAATTAGTGAAACACGACGTAAAAAACTTCCAATTCGAGATCTATTTTTTTTTGTTGGAATTTTTGAATTTTGCTGTTTCAAATCTTGATTGTAAGACATAAGTTTAAAAATAATTATTAACATCTCTTAAAAGTTCCGGCATAAACTCTGAAATCACGTCCAGCAAACCCTTCCTCACAACCTTTCTTTTCAGATGTCAAAATTGGTGCAAAGAATATCGCGCATTCCCAAAACACTCTACGAGCACAAGAAAAAGACGATATTCTTCTCATTTTTGAGTTATTTGGGTGTCGATTGGGTCTATAGATGGAATAATAATTTGAAAATTCGAGCAGAATATTCGAAAATTGCCAAAGTTTTTGGGGATAAAACGATTTCACGTGAGTTGTAACATGAAAAGCGATCCAGATTTTCAAATACCCAAATTTTTAGCCGAAGATCGTCCCAGACGAGTGTTCGTGTTGATAAACGTTGAATCGAATCTTCGTAACGTCGTCGACAATTTCACCAAAAACGCACTTCCTCTCTTCCATTTGGCTGGAATATCAGTGGATATTGTGAAAGCGAAAGATGCGAATCAAATGGAAGCATTAGCCGGAGCACTAGACGAACAAGAGGCTGATGCGATTTATGTGGTTGGTGGAGATGGTGCCATTGGAAAGGTTGTTAGTGGTGTTTTTAAGAATAGGTGAGGATTTTTTTTCGAAAAGATGTTGAAACCCCCGTGGTATTTTTAATATTTCAAATAAAATTAAGTCAAAATCATCATCAAACACATCATATTCTGAAATTTTGACGCCAAAATTTGGTTCCAAACTGGCATCCTACATGTAATACCCTTAGTAAAACCGTGAAAATGAAGGACCCCTCCCCAGTAAAAATGAACAACCCCTCCCCTCTGTTTTAAATTTTTTTGGTTGCAAAAGTGTGTTTTTAAGCAAAAAATAACCGTTAACGCAAGTAACTCTTCGAATATAAAACCTCAAGAGCTGATATTTTGCACGAATACTATCAAGTGGTTGCTGAACATAAATATAAAATAAAGCAAACCCCCTACCATATTAGAGAAGCAGACCCCCTGGTCAAAAAAAACGGAGTTCCATGTTTATTTTGACCAGGGGGTCTGCTTCTCAAAAACAAATATGGGAGGGGGTTTGCTTCATTATATATTCATGTTCAGCAACCACTGGATAGTATTCGTGCAAAATATCAGCTCTTGAGGTTTCATATTCGATGAGTTACATGCTTTTTAGGGTCATTTTTTGCTTAAAAACTCATTTTTCCTCGTTTGAAGTGTCATAACAGTTATAAAACCATATGAAGGGGGTTTGATTCTTTTCAATTTTATCATCACGACGTATGTAGCTATATTTTTGCAAATTATGAGCTTATCACGTTTGACATTCGATGAGTTACATCCTGTTCAGGGTCATTTTTTTCCTTGAAAGCTCGTCTTTTCATGTTTCAAGTGAAGAATGATTTACAAAACTCCATCCCGATTTTATTATTAACCACGATTTACAAAATGTTTTCCAAAATTACAAAAAGGCCACGAAATTTTTTCCAAAATTAACAATCCTTCCACCAATTTTCACCAGATAACAACCCCTCCACCACGTCATTTTTACGGACCTATTACATGTATGACTGGCATGTGTAAATTACGTTTCAAGATGATTTCTATTTTTCAGTTTGTTCAAGTCTTCGTTTTTCGAGATTTTCTACGAATTCACATAGAGTTTGATTTTTCAAAGTGAATAAAATAGAGTTATTCGCAAAAAATACGATTCAAATACTGAATTTCAAAGATTATTCAAAAAATAAAGTTATGCCGATTTTTTCAATGCTAATTCACAAAAATTCAAAATATATTATTATTTTTTTTTTTAAGGAGATTCAAATTAAAGCATTCAATTCCTCTTTTTCAAAATTTGCAACCTACCGCCAATGATGAATCGGTGTTTCTGATCACTTGTTTATCTTGATAAAAATTCAGATTTCGATTTTTAAGGATATGATTCACGAATATCTTAACTGAATTTTTTCCTTCCACAATCAACAACTTTTTGTTGTAGTTTTTATGAAATCCCATTTGATATCCCAAACACAATTTAAAAAAATCATATCCTGAAATTTTCACTTCACAATGTTGGTTCTGAACTGAAATGTGTAAAATACGTTTCAAGGTGATGTTATACGAGAAATGAGATATGTTCAGCAATTCTCACATGTATGTTCTTATTACACGTTAGGTTTTATTTTTAGTTGTTTGCAAGTCTTGATAACTCTAAGTTTGTCATCTTCAAGATGTTCTTCAAATTTACATAAAATTTAGTTTTTCGCGCTTCGAAAATTCGACGATGATTTAAAAAAAATTAAATTTATGCCGATGTTTTTCCTTGCAACACCCCAAAATTTATATTTAATTTCGAAGAAATTTTGAAGTTTTGCTGAAAGTTCAATTTTTGCAGAATTGAACTACGAAATTCTTAACCTCAAAAACAACTTTTGAAATATCAAAATCTGAAATGTTCGCGCCACAATTTTGGTTCTGAACTGAAATGTGTAAAATACGTTTCAAGGTTTTGTTATACGAGAGATGAGATATGTTTAGCGATTATTGGGTGCTATTCTCTTATTACACGTTAGGTCTTGTCTTTGATTTTTTCAAAGTCCTGATAAATAATTCTGAATTAGTCATTTTCAAGATCTTCTACAAATTAACAGAAAATCTGACAATTTAGAGTGAAAAAACCTATGTGAAATTTGTTATCGATTATTTTTTGATGTTTGCGATCAATGCAAATTCACAAAGTTTCGAAGATTTATATTTATTTCAATTTAAGCAAAATTGATTTTCAACAACAATTTTTTGAAACATCAAAGTCTGAAAATTTTAATTCAAAAACTCCATCCTACCATACAATTCATTTCCCCCCACCAAAACTACGTTTCAAATCATGGATTTTAAGTTCTGCCGTTTATTTCAAACAGTGAATTTTCAAATTTCGTTTGTTTTCGAACATATCCGAATCCCCAAATTTTCCAGAGACAAATGCATTTTGCCGATCGGCTTTTATCCGGGTGGATACGATAATCTTCTGCTCAAACGTCTTGTGCCGTCGGTTTTTGAGAATTCGGAAGATTGTAGATCGGCGTGTGAAAGTGCGATGGCTGTTATTGAGGATCAACGGAGAAATGTTTATGCGTTTGAGGTGAGGGTTTGAATTGAGTACCTGAGAACCTGTAAAATGTACTGTTTAAAAATTGAAAATCGAGATTTTTGAAAAAAATGTCTTATCTTGATATCCACGTGGTGAAATTGAAATCTAGAACTTCTACAGAAGAAATTCTACATGACAAATTTGGAATTTAAAAAGAAAATATAAAAGATTCGGAAAAGTCGTACAATTTTAATTTTCAACCAGAAAAATAATTTTAAAAAATAAAAGAATATTTTTAACTTTGCGAATTTAATGAACAAATTCAACGAGTCTAAATCCAAAGTTCTTGGTTTCGAAGGTTTACTCGTCGAAATACAAGTGAAAAGGGTTAGAGGCATTTTTTTAACCGCAAGTATCATCAACGTTAAAAGCCGTTTTTAAAGCCAAAAGATTGTGTATCCTAAAGATAAAATTCTATGTATCAAAATTAACAATCAAGGATGTTTCAAAACTGAAAATCGAAGTTCTTGACATTAAAAAGCCACATTTCGAAATCCAAGATCGCAATTTTAATGACCAAGTTACACGAATCCCTAGTTTTAACTTAAAGTTGTTGACGTCAAGGTTAAAATTCGAAATTCTGGGTATCTAAATTAGATTTTGTAATATTCAAATTACACATTTTTGGCGTCAGAATTCAATCTGAGATGCCTTAAATCCACGTGTCAAAACTTGAATTCAGTACTTCCTAAAAGTCACTTCAAATATTACAATTCAAGGTTTTAACTGAAATTTTCATTTTTCAAAATTGAACGCTGATATTTTTGATTGAATTTTTTAAAATTGAAAGTTATGATTTACCACGTATTTTACTTTTTTGCAGGTTAAAAATGAGGAGAATCAAGTGATCGAGTATGGTTTATCGGATATTAGTATGGGATGGAATCGACAAATTGAAGAAACCCGCAAAAAAATGTGGTATTTCTCAACATTCCGAAGAAGATGGGCCTATATTTGGGAGATGATTAAGGTCAGTTTTTTCGGTACTTTATGAACAAAATATTTTATTACAGCGTTCACCAGCTCCAATTGAACTCCAAATTGAATACGAAGAACCATGCGCGGGATGTGAAAAGTGTCGCCCCAGACCGATTATTGTTGCACCAACTTGGCGATGGTGGCATGTTCTTACTGGAACTCCCAAATATCGCAATAATGACGGTACTGTTTTCATTCTTTTATTCTCGTGATCATTGTAGTGTTTTCAGCTGAACGAGATTTTACTGGAATTGTTAATGAGAATTGTGGAGTTCGACATCAGATGGAGGCGAGAGGAGCGGAGGTTTTGATTGAGAATCAGCAGAGCCAGGTATGGGTTTGAAAGCTAAGAAAATATTTTAAACTTTCTGTAAATTAAGAAGACAGATTTAAAAGGAGTTAGGACATTTTTCAATCAATATATACGAAATCTTCTGAACGTATTAAATTACCTGAAAGTTTCAGAAGATTCCCATGATTTTATGCCATTTTTGAAATCTATATCTAGGCGGAATATTTCTGAACGTCTTCTGAAGCTCCTAAAATTCTAGAAATCCTTCGGAAGGCTTCAAATACGCTCAAAATCTCGACGTATACTATACGTTTCTGAAAACTCTCAAAATTCCTGAAAAATGTTGAGCAATACTACCTTGTTAGAAATATTCTGATTATTTTTATAGATTCTTTAGTTCCAAAACACAAGCGTCATAATTTGAACCTTTTGTTTTTGGATATAAATTCCGAATTCAGATTATTCAGTTGAAAACAGGTTACCAAATTGAATTCCGTATTTTTAGTGTCAAAAGTTCCGAAATCTGGAAAACGTACGTTTCAACAAGAATATAAGCTTCTCTAGACAGGAAATTGAAACATTAATACCATGGATATTTCATAAAGCCTCTAAATGTTAAATCTCTAAATGTCCAGAATGGATGGATTCTGGAGACTTTGAAAATTCTGTGGCCTTCAGAAACCATCCAGGTCATATAAAATATTCTGAAACCTTCTAGCAAGGTGAAAAATCATAAAATTCGCTCTAATTTTCCATGAAAAAGTTATGTGTATTTCAGAATTGTTTGAATTTTCAGTGTTTCCTGTTTTTTTTTGCATTTTTTCGAAATTTTATCATTCATGTGAAATAAGAGTGAATTTTATCAATATTTCATGTTTGGGTTAATTTTTAGAATTTTTTTTTTCGAATTGTCTCGGGGAAAAAACGGCAAGCGTGTCGCAAGGCTTTTTCCTTGTCGCAAGCTTGCGGCAGTTTGTCGCAAACTTGCGACACTTTTTTTCTGGCGCAAGGGTGTCGCAAGCCGTGCAGTAGTTTTGCTGCTAGATGTCGCAAAGCTTGCGACTATTGGCGCAAGAACACCGCAAGCCTTGCGACAGCCGAATGTCGCAAGTTTGCGACAAACTGTCGCAAGCTTGCCGATTTTTTCCCGAGGTTTTTTCAGTGTCTCAGTGCAGTTTTTAAAAGAAATAAATGTTTGCAGCGTTTTTTGATGTGAAAGAACCCTTTAGTAATTCCACTCTACTGAAAAATATATGATTTCGAAAAGATATTTCTAATTTTAAATGCAAACTTTCAGCTTAATTCCCAGTTTTCTGCGTGAAGTATTGTAAATATTAGAAACGGGATGTTGATCAGCATAAAAAACTATCAAATTACTTATCAACAAACCGTTAACACTCATATGTGATTTTTTAAATCCACGTTTCATATATATCCAGGACCACAACTCTCTGCGTCTGCGTGTCTCCTCTCCGGATCCATCTCGCTCCGCAGTCATCGCCGATGGCTTCTCACGATGCTCTTCGTCAACCGTCGGCCAGAGCACCAACCCCGCCTACTATCCCGTCGACATTCTGGCCAACTCTGTGAAATTCCGCATCGCCAACATTTCCGAATATATTCAGAGAATATATTTGTCAAGTATTCCAACACCAAAAGACGCTGAAATTGTCAATAGATGGTTCGAGATTCGTGGAACGCAGAAGAAGGTTCAAGTCTTCTTGCCGGAATCCATTCGACTTCAGGAGTTTTAGTTTTTTATAGATTATTTTTGTGATATTTAGAGTAGATTTTCTTTGTTATGATTTTTATTGTTTTTTGTGGATACCATTTTATAAGAGATTTTTCAAAAAAATCTAAAATAACCCAGACATCTGAAATACAGGAGATTTCAAGAACTACTGTACTTACAGTAAGTGAAAACGTGAATTCTCAAAAACGGCCTGCGTCTCTTCAAGGTCAGCACTGTCTAGGATTTTTCTCTGCGTCTCTTCATTTGCTCTAACTTTCTAATTTCTCTGCGTCTCTATCTCTAATTTATATCTTCTCTTCTTCTCTGCGTCTCTCAATATCTCTATCTCTTTATCTCTATTTCTCTTTCTTTTTCTCTATCCCTCTTTCATTTTCTCTATCTCTCTTTCTCACTATCTCTCTATATCTCTTCATCTCTTTATTTTTTCTCTTCATCTCTCTTTCTCTCATTCTTGTTTCACTGCGTCTCTTATTTCTCTCGTTTCTCTGCCCCTCTCTCTGTATCACTCTTTCTCTACCTCTCTATCTCTTTTTCTCTCTATCTCTCTATCTCTCTATCTCTCTATCTCTCTTTCTCTCTATCTCTCTATCTCTCTTTCTCTCTATCTCTCTTTCTCTCTATCTGTCTGTCTCTCTACCTCTCTCTTTCTCTTTTTCTCTCTATCTCTCGTTTTTGTTTTTCTGCGTCTCTTATTTCTCTCGTTTCTCTGCCCCTCTCTCTGTATCACTCTTTCTCTACCTCTCTATCTCTCTTTCTCTCTATCTCTCTTTCTCTTTTTCTCTCTATCTTTTTATCTCTCTATCTCTCTATCTCTCTTTCTCTCTATCTCTCTTTCTCTTCTTCTCTCTATCTGTCTGTCTCTCTACCTCTCTTTTTCTCTCTATCTCTCGTTTTTGTTTTTCTGCGTCTCTTATTTCTCTCGTTTCTCTGCCCCTCTCTCTGTATCACTCTTTCTCTACCTCTCTATCTCTCTTTCTCTCTATCTCTCTTTCTCTTTTTCTCTCTATCTTTTTATCTCTCTATCTCTCTATCTCTCTTTCTCTCTATCTCTCTTTCTCTTCTTCTCTCTATCTGTCTGTCTCTCTACCTCTCTTTTTCTCTCTATCTCTCGTTTTTGTTTTTCTGCGTCTCTAATTTCTCTCGTTTCACTGCCTCTCTCCCTCTCTCCCTCTCTCTCTCCCCTCCCCGGTTACTGTACAGTTATGCCCAAAGTATGTTTGTAAAATGAAGAGAGAATGAGACACACACATAGCAAAATTGAAAACAAAAGAGACACAAAAATGTGGGCTTGTTTGTTTTTTTTAAGAGAAGAAGAAGAATAAGAAATTATGTTTGAGGAGGCAAAAAAAAATGTCAAATTTGTCATCAAAAAAATTTTCTATTTCAAAAAAAAAAAAATCATTTCACACTCATTTTTTTACGAAACAAATGAACTGTACATTTTCTTTCGTCGTGTTTTGGGAGAAAAAAATCGGCGCGCTTATCACTGCCATCTTCCGGTATGGCTAGAAACAGCAGCGTGGTCTATTGGTAACGTGTTGAGTTGCGAGTTGCAATTGGCCAGGGCTACGCCGTGGGTTCGGTTCCGGCAACCTACGAAATCTTTTTTTTTTTTTTTTTTGAGATTTCCCCTCGATAAGAATATTCCTTTCCTCCTGCCTGTAAATAAATAAAGCACAGCAGAAAATGTTTCTTCTTCATCTCCTTCTTTTTCGTATTTTGCCTACCTATTGTTTCCTTCTTCTTCTTCTTCATTCTCCAATATTTATCTTTAAGGAGGTCGTCTCCCATAAGGTGGACTTTGAAGGGAGCCCGCATAGACATTGAGGCGAATCGAGAGAGTGCGCGAAATTTGAGAAAAAAAGATGAAAAAGTGCTCAGAGAGCCCCCATTCTTCTCCTTTTCACCCTCATATATTTATATTTTTGTATTTGTGTGTGTGTGTGTGTGTATGTTTATTTTCATTTTCATACATATATATAATATAATGGCTACTGTTACAGTACTTCTCAGTATACGTTTAGAGGTACTGTAGGAAAAGAGAGTACTGTATCATCATGGTTACTGTGGAATTTCAAAGGATTTTGAGAAAGTAGAAAATTGCGAAAACCGGCACAGTTTTGTGGGCGGAGCTTAATAAACCGGAATAGTGTATTTTTCATATCGGCATGGTTTTGTGAGCGGAGCCTATTTCTACCAGAATCAAATTACCGGACAGTTTTAGGACGAAGTCTTAAAAATTATAAATTTCGTAACTTTTGGTTAAAATCGCACAAATCTCATTTGCGCATGATTTTGTGGGCGGAGCCTATTTTTACTGAAATTGAGCAGACACAGATTTGTGGGCGGAGCCTATCATTCTTGAAACTTGATTGTCGCACGGTTTTTCAAACGGTGCCTGAGGAATTGTAGATTTTGAAACTTTTTGTTGAATTTTCTCATTTTTGTTTTTGTGGCACAGATTTGTGGGCGGAGTCACGATGTCTTGTTTTTTCGGCATGGTTTTGTGGGTGGAGCTCAACATTGTTCTTGATTTAAAGTATTATGTGGGTTTTGTGTATTACTGATCAAAATTCATATGGGCATGGTTTTGTGGGCGGAGCCTATATACACTGTATTTTAAGAGAGACACAGGTTTATGGGCGGTGCTAAAGTTGAAGGATGTATCGTTAGCGGCACACTTTTGTGGGAGAAGAATTGGATAACGAGTCAATCAATCACCATAATGGCATGGTTTAGTAGGCGTGGTCTTGAATTTTCAATGCGGCTCAGTTTTGTGGGCGCAGCCTCAGATTTTTTGGATTGCAACTACATAGAAGTATTAAGCCACGCCCACAAATATGTGCCTTATTTTAAAATACAATGAATTTAGGCTCCGCCCACAAAACCATGCGCATGACCTAAATTGTTCGATTTTTGCTCCCAAAAGTATCTCTCTCCACTCCCATTCCAATATTGAATTTCACAACTCACGACTTTTCTCCTCTATTTTTTTGGTTCCTTATTTGACAGTCTCCCTTCTCCCCTTCATTCATCGATTAGACAAACTCTTTTTCGAGAAGAAGAAGAAATATATTTGTTCAATTGATTTACTTTATTTACTACTCACCTCTCTCTCTCTCGGACAGCCGGTACTGTCCAAGAGTAATAATAATAGTCATCATCGAATAAAAAGTAAAATGCACTTTTTCTTTTGTTTTGGGTTGCGAAAAGCAAAAAATTCACGTTTCTTATCACTGCCATTTGATCTGCTGTGAATAGTTGTGTGTATGGCGCAGTGGCAACGCGTTGAGTTTCGATGTCGCCAATTTTGCAGGGCGCGTGGGTTCGATTCCTCATCGTGTCGAAACTTTTTTCTTTCCTTTTTTTTTTGCTTTTAAGAAAAAAAACATCTAAAATAGAATCTAGTGAGCAATATACAAACTCCGCGATAAAGACTCCGCCCCTTTTTTCGCGCACACACATCTGGCTGGTTTCAAACAATGGCACTAAATCAAATCGTTTTTTGTTACAAATTTTTTTTTTGAAATTTTAATTTTTCGCAAGTTCGCACGCACACTCCCCCTTCCCGAAACTACTACTAACTAGATAAGTGAAAATTTTGGTATGTGTGGGAGATTTTTCTGGTTCAAGGCCATCCCCCTTCTTTTCTTCCATATTTCCTCCTTCTTTCTTCTTCTTCTTCTGTACAAAAATAGGTCATTTTTAGGACAAGTGACATAATTTTTTGTCGTTCTATATCTCTTTATTTCAAGCCGTGTATAGTATGTATGTATGTGTGTGCACCTTTAAGTACTTCCGCCTACTATCGCATTCTTGTCATTGTAATTTTACCGCATAGTGACAGATGTCGTGGCTAGTGTGGTGGTAACGCGTTGAGCTGTGGCGCAGGCGTCTTTTGCCAGGTCGTGGGTTCGACCCCGTGTGGGGGCGAGGTAGTTTTTTTTTTTTTGCTCGATTCGTTTTTTCTTTCTTTCAATCATACATTTTCGCATAAAATTGGGATTATTTTAACGACGACGCAGTCCGAATACTACTGTTTTCCTAAGATTCCCACACTTTTTAATAATTTTTTTTGCTGTCTATGTGTGCCGCCCAATAATAATTTACGATTTTTTGCTCATCTGTGTTATTCTTTCCCCGCTTCTCTCTCTTTTTCTAAATAAAATGAGGAACATATGGGTGAAACATGTGTAAATTCTTTGGGACCTCAACTTCCACCACCCCAAAAAACATCACTTTATGTTGTTTTTTGGAACTGTTAATTGAAAGAGGGGCGTGGTGTAGTGGTAGTGGGTTGAGGTGTGGAGATGGAGGTCGAGAGTTCGGTCCCTGGTGGGGTCGGGATTTTTTTTTAAATATAATTTTTGGCGAAAAATTTAAAATTCTCTTTTTTTTGGAAAACGTATATTTTTGGCGTCAAACCTGAGTATTTTAAATTTTATTTTTAAAAGTTAAATTCAAAAATTTGTTTTTTGAACTGTAAATTGAGAGAGGACGTGCCATGGTGTAGTGGTAGAGTACTGAGATTCGAAGGCGGAGGTCGAGAGTTCGAGACCGGGTGGGGTCGGAATTTTTTTTTTTTTTTTGAAAATATTTTTTCTGTATTCCCCTCTACCAACATCACCGAAAAACGAAACAAAACACAAAAAAAAATAATTTCCACTTTTTATTGGTATTTATTTAGTTAGGTACACCCTACTGTCCATCCATCCAGTCAAGAAGATGACCCTGAACTTGTTTTCATCTCTGCCACCCTCCTCTATTTCCCTCGCCTTTTACGGTATATGTGACATTGGAGTACTACTACTACTGCTACCTTTCATCTCTCCCCCCACCGCTCTCTCTCGAAAAACAAAAAAAAACTTCATTGATTTTTTTTTGCTGTTGTGATCTCTCTTATCTTGCAAATCCCATCGGTAGATCACACGTGGCTAGGCGGCTCAGTCGGGTAGGCTGGCGACTGATGTTGACAAGGTTGGGGGTTCGAGGATGGCAGGTGTCGAGATTTTTTTTTTTTTTTTTTTTGATACGAATTCGATATTTACTTTTTGAAACGAAATTGGAGAGAAACAAAAAAAAAAGATAAGAGAAAATTTTTCATGATATTTTACGAAACAAACGAAAACGATAAATTGGTCGCTTTGATTTTCAAAAGACTGTGCCCACCCAAAGAAAAAAATAATTTATTTTATAATATATCATTAAAAAAAGTAGATTTATTTAGATACTTATACATTACATTATATCGAGGTCATTAGGACAATCGACACATAACAACAAGAACACTAAACAGTTCTTTTCTCTTCCTTTCAAATCTAATCTTTTTTCTCTGCTTGCTTGGAAAGATGATGACTTTTTGTCTAAATATCTTTGATTACTGTATTTTTTTCTCTTTTTGTACTTTTATTTCTATAGCATTCCCCCCGAGCTGCATCAGTTGACTGCTTAGTGTAGAGGTAGAGCGCTGAGTTTCGATGCACGCCCTCAACTCAGGTTCGATCCCCGGTGTGGGCGGAAAGTTTTTTTTTTTTTTGCAGCTCGTAAAAAGTCCAAAATTGCCTAATAAATCTAATCAAAAAGGGTACCTTTACCTTACATTTCTAATTTGATTTTTCCGTTTTCGTGTGCTTTTCGTCTCTTTTCCAATCATTTATATATGTGCACTTTTTACGTTTTTGTTTCAGAAAAAATAAAGAAACACAGAGAGAGAGACAAGATTCGAATCTGTGACCCAAAAGATTTTATCACGACGAGACGAAGGAGAATTTGAGGAAAAGGTTGCTTTTTTTTGGGAAAATTTTTGAAAGTTCGATTTTTGGCCGGTTCGGGAAGTTTTTAGTTAATTTTTTAGGAAGATTTTGAAATTCTGAAAATTTTTCAATTTTGGAGTTTTTTGAATTATTGAGTTTATCAAAATCGTGAATTTTAAGTGTTTTGCTGATTTTTGAACTTTCGGATATTTTGCAACCCATAATCTCAAAAAGAGTTCATTTTTCCGAAGACTTTTAAAAATTTGTTAATTTCCCGCCAAAACTTATATTCGGCGCCAAAATTTGAAATTCAAACTTTCCCGCCAGAATAGAAAAATTCAAATTTTGACGTTCGGTATAAAAAAATTAAAAAAAAACTTTTTTTTTGAAATTTGAATTTTTGGCGGGAAATTTTGTTGAACCACGTAGGTTTGGCGTCAAAATTTTAAAGTCAAGTTTCCCCGCCAAAATTTGAAGATCAAAATTTCCCGCCAAAATGAATAATTCAAATTTTTAACGTTCGGGATGAAAAATTAACAAAAAAAAACTTTTTTTTGAAATTTAATTTTTGGCGGGAAATTTTGTTGAACCACCTAGGTTTGGCGCCAAAATTTGAAATTCAAACTTTCCCGCCAAAATAGGAAAATTCAAATTTTTCCCGATTTGTGAAGTTCAGGATGAAAATTTGAAAAACTCAGCAACAAAAAATTTTTTAAACTTTTTTTTTTTGAAATTTCTGTTTCTAAGATTCAGAATTCAAAAAGTAGATTTTTGGCGCCAATATCCACAAATTCAAATTCCAATTTCTCCCTCCTAAAGTTCTGCCACGTGATTCCCTAAGCCACGCCCCTTTTTTCATCTTCACCTGACCTCCTATACTCTCTAAATACTTAATTATATGTTACAAGAAAAATCCACACTATTTTTTTGACCTTTTTCGTTTTTATCTGATTTTTCGTTCGTTTTTGAATGAGCAGAAAAAAGAGAAAAATTTCGATTTTCAGTTTTCAATTTTCGCCGGAAAACGCCAAATTAATCTTTTATTTTTTGCATTTTCAATTTTTTTTGACGATCATTATTTCCCAAAGATTTATGTATGTATATCTCGTTTCCAATTCCATTATTTTTTTCACTTCAACAAAATTTTTGAATTGAATTTTTAATTCTCTTTGTTTCCAAAGCACTTTCATCTTTGTTTCACACCTGAGCGCATAAAAAAAATTTCGACCATAGCAGGGATCGAACCCACCACGTCCTGCATGTGAGACCAGCACTCTACCACTACGCTATACTTCTGGTTGTGTTTAGCAGCGCAAATTTCTGTGATAAAGATCGTGTGAATTTGTTTTTTTTTTTTCAATTTTCACAAATGAAAAAAAAGAGAAAAATTCACACATTTTTTTTCAAACATAAAAATAAAATGATAATAAGTTCTCATCTCACATTAATTAGAGTTTATTTTATTTTTTTTCGAAGAATTCTTTATTCTATTTTTTCTCATTACTAACTACCACTTTTCTATTGGTGTATCCACCAAAAAAAGAAAAGAAGAGTAGTAGTTAAAAAGATAACCATCTGACCTTCACAGTTAGAGATCTCTCGTCCTCAAATGACCCCCTACCATAAAAAATCATCTTATATTAAATACTACACCGAATTGTGTACTTTTTCAAAAGTTGTCGGTGTTCAGTGTTTTTTGGCGCAGGTGGTTAGGTGGGGGAGTGAGAGGCGTGGGGTCGGGGGTTCGATTCCTGATGAGGGCGATTTTTTTTTTTGAAACATGGTTGATGATATAAAAATCGATAAATGTGAACTTTATTGATGGTTTTTGAAACATTGATTTTTGGTGTTAAAATTCAAATTTCAAAATGTACCGCCCATTTTCCGACATGTGGCATTTTTCGCGCCAAAACTGAAGTTTCAAAATTTAAAAAAAAAAACAACTAAATTTAAAATTCTTTATCAAAAATTCAAGTTTCGAACTTTCCCGCCCGTTTTTTTACACTTTTTATTTTTGGCGCCAAATTTGAAGTTTCAGAATTGAAAAAAAAACAATTAAAATTCAAATTTTTGATTAAAAATTCAAATTTTGAATTTTCCCGCCCGTTTTAACACGTTTTATTTTTGGCGCCAAAATGGAAATTTCAAAATAAAAAAAAATCAAATAAAACTAAAATTTTTGATCAAAAATTCAAATTTCAAAATTTCCCGCCCATTTTTTACCACGTGGATTTTTTGGCGCGAAAACTGAAGTTTCAAAATTTAAAAAAAAAACAATTAAAATCCAAATTTTTGATTAACAATTCAAATTTCAAATTTTCCCGCCCGTTTCTTAACACGTTTTATTTTTGGCGCCAAAATTGAAGTTTCAAAATTAAAAAAAAACAATTCAAATTCAAGTTTTGAATTTTCCCGCCCGTTTTTAAACACGTTTCATTTTTGGCGCCAAAATTGAAGTTTCAAAATTAAAAAAAAACAATTAAACTTAAAATTTTTGATTAAAAAATCATTTTTTCACATTTTCCCGCGCAATTTTACTTTTTTTTAACGTTATTTTACAAACAACTCCCATAGCTCAGCCGGTAACACACATGCCTATCGTTCACAAGGTCCTAGGTTCGATCCCCCTATCCGCCCAAATCTTTTTTTTTTCTTTTTCTTTTTCACTTCTCTAATTTTCAATAATTCCAACCTAAAATCAAATTATCCGCTTAGCTCTTGACAGCCCCCCCCCCCTCTCCTTTAAAAAGTTATGAAAAGAGCAAATCATAACAAAACATTATAATAATGAGAGCAGATGCATACTTAATTGTCATGTCGTCGTCGAACTACCGTAATCCCTTTTTACATATATATAATAATTCATCTTTTTCGGGTGGTTGGATGTTCTTCATAAATGTCAATTCGGCTCACTTAAACGACTTGTCACTTTTTGTTGTTTTTTTTTCTTGTGCATTGGGGAAGAAAGCTAAGAATATGGTCTCTATATACGAGATTTGCCCGCAAATATTTACTCTTTCTTTCATTTTCTTTATGAGCAAAACGTTTGATTGATTTTGATCGTTTTTGATACAGTATACTCATTAACTATTCTGTCTTGCAAGTCGTAATCAGCGAACTTATCATGGCAAACTCACCTTGCTTCGTTAACTGCTTGCGTAGCGCAGTGAATGTGTGTTGAGTTCACATGCACAAGGTCATGGGTTCGATTCCCGTTAGGGTCGGAGTTTTTTTTTCTTTTTCTGAATAATTATTATCGTTATTATTCAAATAAGAGTATATGGTAGACTATAAAATCAGAAGAATAATTTTAAAATATTCACGAAATTTACAGTATACCTATCAACGATTACTGTGATTTTTAGCAAACCTACATAGCGTGTTCAACTTGTTGCGTAGCGCAGTTGTTGTGTGTTGAGTTGACATGCTCAGGGTCCCGGGATCGATTCCCGCTAGGGTCAGAATTCTTTTTATTTTCCTGATTTTTGAATTTTGAATAAATATTATGGTTATTATTCAAATAGGGGTATACGGTAGACTATAAAATCACAAGAATATTATAAGGAGATGCACGAAACACACAACAATTTACGATTCTCCCACATTTAAAACTTGTCATAAAAAAAATAACACAATTATATTCTTTTGTCTTCGCTCCTGTTTGTGTGTATATTTTTTTTTTAATCGAACTTTTGAAAAAGTTATTTTTAAATAAAAAAATGAAGCTTATGACTGCCATCTAGCCTGCAGCGCTCGTCAGCCCTCTTAGCTCAGCAGGGAACGCGTTTGCTTTTCAAGCGGACAGTCGCGTGTTCGATTCCCGCTTGCGCCAAACAATTTTTCCTTTTTCTGTTCTCTTCCTCTTTCTCTCCAACAAAACGAAATAAGGTTATACTTCTTGGCCATACATAATGTATGTTAACATATTTTCTCTTGTGTTGTGCTTCAAATATGATTACATTTCAATCCTATTACCAAAAACGCACCTTTCTTTTTTCTCTCGCTCTATGTTGCTCGTAAGAGTAGAACTTTTTTTTATTCATTCATTCATTCATTTTGCTCCTTTTTTGCAGCAGCAGCAGAATGAATATGATGCAGCAATTGGGTGGTCAGCAGGTGCCTCAGCAGCAACAACAGCAACAGCAACAACAACAAGTCCCACCGCAACATATGCATCAAGTACCGTATGGCATGCTACCGATGCAGCAAATGCAGCACATGCAGCATATGCAGTATGCGCATGGGTCGAATTATATGCAGCAGCAGCAACAACAGCCGCAACCACCACCGCAACAGCCGCAAGCACCGGCAGCTCCGCCAGTTACGAGTAGTATGAATCGGTCGCAGAGGTTAGTTAATAAAAGGTACGGTACTGATAGTGATGGTAGGAGACCTTGGGAAGTCATTTTTTGGACCTAGAATTGGTGAAAACTTGGGTGCAGCTCTATTTTGGTGGGAAATCAACATCACCATGATGTTCGCCATACCCAAATACCCATTTTCAGAAGGTTTCATCAAATCTGGGACCTAAAATAGGTGAAAAATGTGTTTAAATTTTGGTTTTCGGGTATGGTGAACAGCATTGTGATGTTTATTTTTCACCAAAAAAAAGTTGAACCTGAGTTTTCACCTGTTTTAAGTCACCGATGTTGATGAAAGGGGTGTCTGGATATTCGTAACATTATGATGATATTTATTTTGCACCAAAAATCAACTTTGTAAATGAGAATTATACCAATCGATAGAGTTTTTCGTGCTGTTCAACATCCAAATTCTAACTTTTGCAAAGCTCCGCGCACAAAGCTGAAATTCAAGCTTAAAGTTTAATCTCAAAATTTAGAATATATATCCTTGAAATAATTATTTTCATGTCAACAAAAACTTGAAAAATAGGTTAGATTTACTCTTCATTTACGTGAAAACATAAAAAATTTGGATCGATTTTTAGAATTGTCAGTTTATCTCAGTTTAATGTTGTGCTTACAGGGTTTCGTAAACTAGAAATTCTTGATTTTCAGCTTTTTTGGGTGGAAATTTGCAAAAGTTAGAAATGAGATGTTGATCAGCATAAAAAACTATATCTAATGATATATAGATCGTATTGAGAGTCCGTTTAGGACCTGAAATAGGTGAAAACTTGGGTGCAGCTCTGTTTTGGTGCAAAATGGACATCACCATCATGTTCGCCATACCCAATTACCCCCTTTCCAATTATCTCAAATTTTTGGCGGGGGAGATCCCCGCCGACCCCCCTTCAGGTCCCATTTACTACCAAATTGGCAGGGGAGACCCCACGGGCACTTCGGGCACCCTCACCCTCTCATCCATACCCATTTCCCCACATTTTCAGATGCGGCGTTTGTCGTGGTTGTCAGTGTAAGCCGTGTGGTGCGTGTACATATTGTCAGGATTCGCCGCAATTTGGTGGACCCGGGGTGAAGAAGCAGAGTTGTATAGAGCGACGGTGTTTGCGGGTGCTCGAGAATCGATTGCAGGTAGGGTCTGGGATCTCTCGGATAGGTGTACTGTCTCGTTGTTTCTCTGCACTCTCTTATATATCTATGATCTCTAGATCTCTCTGTTTCTATGCACTCTCTTAGATATCTACACTATCTAGTTTTCTATGATTTCTTTCCATTCTCTTAAATATCTACACTATCTAGACGTCCCTGTTTCTCTGCACTCTCTCAGATATCTATACTATCTAGACGTCCCTGTTTCTCTGCACTCTCTCAGATATCTACACTATCTAGATGTCTCTGTATCTCTGCGCTCTCTTAGATATCTATAATCTCTAGATGTCTCTGTATCTCTGCACTCTCTTAGATATCTATAATCTCTAGATCTCTCTGTTTCTATGCACTCTCTTAGATATCTACACTATCTAGTTTTCTATGATTTCTTTCCATTCTCTTAGATATCTACACTATCTAGATGTTTCTTTGCACTCTCTTAGGTATCTACACTATCTAGACGTCCCTGTTTCTCTGCACTCTCTCAGATATCTACACTATCTAGACGTCCCTGTTTCTCTGCACTCTCTCAGATATCTACACTATCTAGACGTCCCTGTTTCTCTGCACTCTCTCAGATATCTATACTATCTAGATGTCTCTGTATCTCTGCACTCTCTTAGATATCTATAATCTCTAGATTTCTTTGTTTCTCTGCATTCTCTAAATGTATTTCTTTCTCTAAACTCTCTCAGAGTTTCACACTATTACGTTAGTATTTTTCTCTCCACCCTCTCAATTTTACACACTCTCTAGTTAACTCCCTTTCTCTACAATCTCTTTAACAAATAATCTTTTCTAGACATAGTGGCCCCAAAATTTGATTTTATGTCTTTTTTCAATCACCACGTTGATTAACTGTTATTTTCTCTGCACTCTCTCGAATATACACACTACTTTCATAACTCTCTGCTTTTCTGATGTCTCTTAATATACTGCACTATTTCTTCCTCTGTTTCTCTGCGTCTCTCTTGTTGAACATACTCTCTCTTCATTTGATTAGATTTCTCTACGCTCTCGTATAAGTACATACTATTTCGATGTTATGTTTCTCCGCACTCTCTCAATTTCGCATACTATGTTTACTGATCTCTTTCTCTCTGTGTCTCTCTTTGTAAATCACACTCTCTTCACATTTCTCTGCTTCTTTGTGTTCTCTCACATACCTTCACTGTCTGTGATTCTCTGTTTCTCTGTACTCTCTTAAATAGACACTATCTCTCTTCACATGTCCATTCTCTTTCTCTGCACTCTCTCCAAACAACGCATTCTTTTCTTCCAGAGAGATGCTCCCACCTTCAAAGCTCGCGTAGGTTGCAATCAATGTGAAGACTGTCGGATGCCTGACTGTCAAATCTGCCTCGTCTGCCTCGACAAGCGGTTCTTCGAGAATCGCTACATGTGCGGCGCAATGTGCGCCAAAAAACGCTGCAACAGTGCGCAGAGCCTAGATTGTAGTGGCAGTGTTGCGGCGGCTGCGGCCGCCGCCGCAGCAGCTGCCTCTTCTGAATATGTGCCACGTGTCACCGCAAAACGATCGTACGAACAAATCGCGCCGTCGCAACAACAACAACAACAACAACCTGTTCAGCAACAACAACAGCAACATTTTGAAATGAAGAGGATGCAGTATATGGCACCACCACCACCACAGGCTACCTCACAAGTCGCCACGTTACATCGACCGCATTGTGAGTTTTTATATTTTGATAGTAGTATCTGAAAAAGCTCAGCACAAAATTCTGCTTCCAAAACTTTTCGAATTTTTAAAAAATATCCATTTTGAGCAAAGTTAGAGCGATTCAAAGAAAATAGAGAGAGATAGAGAGATAGAGAGATAGAGAGAGATAGAGAGATAGAGAGATAGAGAGATAGAGAGATAGAGAGATAGAGAGATAGAGAGATAGAGAGATAGAGAGATAGAGAGATAGAGAGATAGAGAGATAGAGAGATAGAGAGATAGAGAGATAGAGAGATAGAGAGATAGAGAGATAGAGAGATAGAGAGATAGAGAGAGAATTTTTCAAACTGTCATAACTTTGCTTGGAGAAGAGCTTTTTCAAAAATTCGAAAAGTTCTAAAATCAGAATTTTCTGAATAACGTTTTTAAGTTCCAGCCAACACCTCATCTGTATCACCGCCTCGCCAAATCATCAACAACAACAACACCACCAACGTGACACCATCCTCCGACGACTCGTCGCCAACCACCACACCCCAAGCGCCACCAGCGCCATCCACCCAGCCACCAACATCAACACCACAACAAAGGCTACTGTTCGCTCCACCACCACCACCCCAACAACAACAACAACAACAACAACAACAACAACAACAACAGTATGGTGTGGCGCCACTGGCGGACATCCAATACATGATTCCAACTTTCGCCAATGGTGTAGGGAATGGTGTGATCGCCAACAACACAGTGCCAACACACCATCACCCAGCCAATGTGCACCATCAATATCACCACGAGTTCTTCGCCACCGCCACCAAATACGCCCTTTGTGGTGGCGATGACTTTGAGCCCAATGGTGACCCATTCATCCCACCAAGCTATGCGCCCGACATGAAAAACGCCGTGGTCCTACAACCACTTTAAAGGCGCGTACCGTAGTGTTTTTTCTTAGTCGTCGCCCCTCTTTTTTTTCTCTGTCTCTCTTCTGAACAGGTTATCTCTCTCGCCCTCTCCATATTTCTGTGTGCCACAAAACAACAATAAAAATCCCCTTTTTTTTTGTTCCACAAAAAATTCAATTAGGAAGTATTTTTCTCCGCATAACTGTGATTTTTCCTTCATTTCATTTCATGTTTTTTTTTTCAATATTTTTATCCCTGAACTTTTCAGGGATTTTATCTATTCGTTTCTCTACCACTGTGCAATTTAATTTATTCCCCTATTTATTTTCTTCTCCTTTTTTCTTCTCTCAGGTGCACTTGAAAAAAACATTTCGCCCCTTAACGGAATCGAACCGCTGACCTTCGGCATGTGGGGCGCGAGCGCTACCTGTTGAACTATACGGGCTTGCTGCACCTGAGGGGAGGTAAGCCTATTTTATTAGGAAATGTAGTGTGTTTTTGTCTTGCTTTATTGATCGATTTTCTTGTGCCTTTCTTTTTTCTTTTTTTTTGAACTCTTCTCTTCAAGACACTTTTGTGTATATATTCAATGTTCCTTTAATATATGATATTTACTAATAATAATTTAAACACTTTCTTGTTTTTTAATAATGATGATAATAATTATAAATTAATAAATTATTGAGAATACATGTTGTATATATTGGAAATAACAAGTAGCGTGAGAAAATGCCACGTGGCGTAGTGGTAGCGCGTTGAATCCGCGATCTTCGAGTCTTTGAGGCGTCGCAGGTTCGAACCCCGCAGCCTGCGAAATCTTTTTTTTTTTGGAATTTTTGGCACATGTCATTTGAGATTAAGTGAAATGTGATCAATTAATGAAATATATATAGCCAGAGGCGTGTCTTCTCTTATATCCGAGAAGAAGAAGAAGAAAAAGAGAAGCAAAATGTACTCTTTTCTCATTTTTACACATCAGGTATATTTTTTAAAAAATACGTTGAAAACTTTTTGAAAATTTATTTTTCGTTTTTTTCTTTGTGTCTCTTTTTTGGCACCATTCCAATTAGTTTTCATTCAAATCTTGGTCTTTTTTTGGGTAGTATAAAACAAGTTTTTTTAGAGCAAAAAAAATACTTTTTTTTGTTTTTTTTTTTGGAATCCGGACGGAAAAATAGGATTTTAATTGGGGTGTTTTGCAGATTTTATTTTTATTTTTTTTGAATTTGCGAGTTTTGGCGCCAAAAAATGGCGAAATTTCAAAACTTCAACTTCGTGGCAAAATTTTACTTTTCAAAGTTAAAGAAAAAAACTTTTTTTTTTAATTTTTTATATATCAAAGACTTTCCCGCCAAAATTTAACATTTTAAAATATTTGAATATCAAATCCTTGCAGCCGATTTTCAAAATTAAAAAATTTTCGAAGAAAATTTTGAATTTTAATATTTTGGCGCCAAAAACATTGAAATTCAGAGTTTTCGAATTAATATTTGGCGTTTCAAAATAAAAAAAAAACATTTTTGCCGCCAATTTTCAAATTTGAGTATTCTGGGGCGAAAAACTAGAAATTTTAATTTTAAAGTTACGAATAATGCGGTTTTTTGAGTTCGACAAACTTGGCGCCAAAACAATAAATTTCAAAGGTGATTCAAAATTTCTAATTCGAAATATTTCGCGCAAAAAAAATAAATTTGAATTTTCAAATTTAACTTATTCGATTTTCACCTCTCAAATTAACAAAATGCGGACTTCGTTGTCTTTATCACTGACATTTCTCTCCCCCCTTTTCATGTCTTGTTTAGCTCAGTGGTAGCGCTCTCGTTTTTCGAGCCGACGGTCGATGGTTCGATCCCCGCAGTCGTCGAACTTCTTTTTTTTTCCAATTTTATTTTTATTCAGAAAATCCTCCAAAATATGTGTATACTACTTGAATGTTCTCCTTAACACTCTTCTCTCTTCCTCTCCTCCTTCTTCTTCTCCATCTCTTTTGCTGCTTCACAATAATTCAAAGCAGCCACCATGACAACACTTGTCCAATGGGTTGTTTATGTGACGAGACATCACAGCAGGTAGGGCACAAAAAAAAGTGGAAACTTGATAGCCAGAGGGTAATCCAATATATCGCCCAGGTGATATGCGAAGGACCTACCGTAGTCACGTTGCCAGATCGGTTGCCGTCGGGTTTCGACACGCTCATCTACCGTAACACGTCGATTCGCGCGATTCCGAAGAATTCGTTTCGAAAAATGGAAAAATTGGCCAGCGTCGAGTTTGAGAATAATGCACATTTGAGCACTATTGAGAAGATGGCTTTTAAGGGCATGAAACGGATCAAGTAAGGAGGACGGGCGCCCGCGGGTACCCAAGAGCTTTATTCGGATACCCAGGAGCTTTTTTGGGTACCCAAGAGCTTTTTTCGGGTACCCAAGAGCATTTTTTGAGTACCCAAACGGTTTTTAGGTACCCGAGAGCTTTTTCAGGTACGCAAGAGTTTTGTTCGAGCGCCAGAGGGTACCCAAATGCTTTTTTCGGGTACCCAAGAACTTTTGTAGGTACCCGAGAGCTTTTTTGAATACCCACTAGCTCTTTCGGGTACCCAAGATTTTTTTTTGGGTACCCAAACTCTTTTTTTGGGTACTCAGAAGCTAATTCTGGGCACCCACGAGCACCAAAACCCTTTATTAGGGCGTCTGTGAGCTTTTTCTGGGTACCTAAGAGCTTTTTTGGGCACCTCAGAGGGTTTTTTGGGCACCCGAGAATTTTTTTGGGTGCCCGCAGATACATGTGAGCTTTTTTGGGTACCCAAGAGTTTTTTCGGGTACCCAAGAGCTTTTTAAGGGTACTCCAGAACTTTTCTTTGTGTACCCAAGTGCTTTTTCTGGGTACCCAATAGCTTTTTTTGGGTACATAAGAGCTTTTTTGGGTACCCAAAAGCTTTTTTCGGGTACCCAAGAGCTTTTTTAGGGCGCCCGCGAGCTGTATCGAGATCTCGCGGGTACCCAGGGGCGTTTTCCGGGCGCCCACGGGTACCTGAACCCATTGAAGATGCCCACGGGTACCCCAAATTGTTTTTCGGGCGCCCGGAAATCATCCATTTTTTTGCAGGTTAATTCGATTCTCGGGATGTCGAGAGTTGACCGAGATTCAGAAGAACACATTCACGGGGATTCAGAATCAGGCGGGACTGAAAATTGTTTTTGAGCTGACACCGATCAGAAGAATCGAACCACATGCTTTCAGGTGAGAATAGAGGGTTTTGGCGCCAAAATTAGATACCTTTCTCTAACGTCTTTCAAAAATCTATACTCTTTCATTATCTCATTCTCGCAGAAATGCTCAAAACCTGCGCGAACTGACAATATCCGGCGAAGAGTTGGCACTTTCGCGCTACAGTCTGGCCAATATCAATCAGTTGGATTTTCTCGAAATATCTGGAGTTGTGCTGATTGAACCGGAGATCTTCACAAATTCGACGAGATTTCATTCGATTCATTTGAAAAATTCGCATTTCGACATTCCGCCCAGTTGTTTTAGCTCATTGGCACATACGAGTTTGGTGCGTTTTTTTTTTGGTGGGGAAATTGGGAAAAATCTTTAAAAATATCTAAAGTTTGATAGAAAAATCTAGAATTTATTTCGTAAATTTTTAAGTTCTTTGGAATTTTTGTGAATTTTAAATTTCAGCTTTTCACAGTTTGAAAATTTAAAAATATTTTATGATTTTTTGAAGTTTCAAAGTTTTTTAAGCACGACTGAAATTTATAAAATTCTAAAAAAAACCAAGATTTTTGATTTTTGAAATCTAGGTACTTGAAATTAACCTATATTCTTCGAGAGAAGTACAAATTATCCATGGCCGACTGGTTAACGAGCTTGCCTATTGATCTAACGACGACGAAGTCTCTGGTTCGGTTCCTCCATCTGCCAAATGTTTTCTTCTTTTTTTCAGATATTAGAAAATCGCTTTTTTAAGCTTTGAATAATGAATATCTGAATTTGAAAGATTTTTTTAAAAGTTTACCGCATAGGGGAATCGAACCAGAAACTCGACATCGTTGTGGGACCCTAATATCTTTCTGAGATGCCTATACTAAGATGGAACCCTTTTCTCCTGAACTCGCGGTAACAATTTGGGACCACTGATAGAACCGATTGTTTTAAAAACTAGATTGGTATCAAAAAATATTATTTCAAAACTTCGAATTTTACTGTTTCAACTGCTCGGGGAAAAATCGGCAAACTTGCGACATTCGGCTGTCGCAAGGCTTGCGGTGTTCTTGCGCCAATAGTCGCAAGCTTTGCGACATCTAGCAGCAAAACTACTGCACGGCTTGCGACACCCTTGCGCCAGAAAAAATGTGTCGCAAGTTTGCGACAAACTGCCGCAAGCTTGCGACAAGGAAAAAGCCTTGCGACACGCTTGCCGTTTTTTCCCCGAGTGTGTCTTTAACAGTTTTTGATGCTAAAAATATAGTTCTTTGATCTATTTGCATAATCCTTAGAAAAAAATCACTTTTTTCGGCTTTGGGACATTTCGAATCCGTTTCATTATTTTTCAGTAGTGTTGAAAATTTGTTACCAAAGGTTTTCGGGTACGCCAAGCATTATGGCAATGCTCATTTTTTACCGCAAAAGAGCTGCACCTGACAACGGACATATATCTTAACATTTAATGAAAACTTGTATATATACTAAATCGATCCTCCTGATCACGATCCTGTAGTCCAAATTGTCTATAGACTTCTTAGAAAAAAGTTATACGTCATTGGAAATTCTTGTTTTCAACGTGTTTAGCGTTTTTTTTTAATTGTTAATATTAAATAAAAAATGATTTTATAATGTACATAGACTAAGTTTTTCAGCACTAATGAAGATCTCGAGCATTTTATTTCTTCGAAAAAGTAGAAATAAGAGCTGGAAAAGATATAGTTCAAAGCTGAAAATGATATAGATCAAAGCTGAAAATGATATAGTTCAAAGCTGAAAATGATATAGTTCAAAGCTGAAAATGATATAGTTCAAAGCTGGTGCAGCTTTTTTTTTGGTTAATAATGAACATCGCCATCATGTTTGGCTTATGCTGAACCCACTCATTCCCATTCTTGATTTCCAGTTGCTCATTGAGCAATCGCGCATTGGCTCCATCGCTCCTGACGCGTTCACCGGTCTCTCCACCATTCAAACCATCGAGCTGCACGCCAATCAAATTGGCACAATATCCGCTCGCGCCTTCACCAACGTCGAAAACCTGGGTGAGCTGAAAATTGTGCGAAACACCATTGGCGATTTGGACACGTCGGAGGCGATTTTTTCGCAAGCGCTGAAGACGCGAGTCGAGGAGAACACATTGGAATGCGGGTGTCATGTGAAATGGATGATTGGACTGCAGGAGATGTCGGACATCAACTTTTGCTCGACAACCGGCTCGTTTCGATCGATTCGTTCGTATGTCAAATCGAAATGTTTGATTTCGAAAAAAATGGAACTTATAAGTTCAACCTCTCAATATCCTACGGTTATTTCTTCTTGTTTTCTTGTCATTTTAGGACATTTTTTGTTTTGAATCAATAAGAGCTTATTTTATGAACTAATATAGACATTTCCAAAAGGCAACATTAGTGAAGCTCGTTGAATACATCCAAACACTTATAAAAATCGAGCGCCCGACATCTCACTGGTCCGGCGCGTCGCCATTGTGTGTAAGGAATATGGGCGGAGCCTATTTCAACGTTGAATGAGAGAGAGAGTGCGGAGTCTTGAGAGACGCGAGACGCGAGAGTGGATGAGAGAGTGAGTATTTTTGAGAGACGTGAGACGTTAGAGAAAAATACACTGTATTTTTTTTCTATGAATTGAGACAGAGAAGTAAGTTACTCTCTTATGTATCGTAATTTAAAGGTACATCATGATTTTTTAAGTGAGTGCAGTCGGTCTCAACGCGATTTGGTAGAGTTTGGGGCGCGAAAATCGAAAAATTCAAATTTTCGCGCGTTTTTTTGTTCAAAAAATCAAAGGTAAAACGTCTTCGAACATGTTTGTTCTAAAGAACAATGTCCTTCTCTCGTCAAAAAATAAGTAAGTTTTTTTTTCTTTTTTCTCTGTTTCTCCAACTATGACTTAAACGAAGATGTATCATGTTTCTATTTGTTTTTTACCTAACTTTGAGAATTCCCAAGGTTCCAAAAATGTATTTAGAAAAAAACCAGAGTTCAAATTATCAAACCAGTTCAACACTTTCTCGTCATTTTTCTCTTGCAAACTAATCAAAAATAGTATTTTTCAACTGTTGCAATACATTTTTTTGAAAAAAAAAGAACGTGACCAAAATTTTAGCGAGCATTTTTTGAAAAATTCATCTCCCTGGCCAACTACATAGAAATTAAGGTTAGGACACGTTTTTTTGAAGCAGGAAAAAAAATTAAGGCTGGATTTTTTGACCTGACTACAATTTCACCTTTGTCCGGATCTTATTCCTTTGTCCGGATCTTATATTTTTCCGGATCTTATTCCTTTCTTCATTTTTTAATCGAAATAGTGTCCTAATTTCCAACCCAAGTTCTCATGTACCTCTCTTGGTTGATTGGTTAACACGCGTGTCTCTTAATCGCAAGGTCGCGGGATCGATCCCCACGGTCTCCATTTATTTTTTTTCTTTTTGCTTCCAGATGAAATTCGACGAATTTCTTTTCACCTACTTGGGTGAAATGGGAAAATACCAAAAGATTCAATTCCTACTCCTCTGTCTACCAAGTATCCTCGCCTCAATGCACGCATTGAGTTGGACCTTTGCCTCTGTCGAAACACCATTTCGATGCAAGCTTTCATCTGACAACAAAAATGAGCAATTCGTCACATCAAAATTGAATTTCTCGAAATGCGTTGATTCCTCAGATGCTCCTGTTTCGATTAAAGATTATGGCAAGCAAGGAGTCACAGTGAGTCATAGTTCAAAGGGATTTTTTTCTAAACCAGAGGAAAAATTTGAATATTTTCAGTGTCACTATGCCGAAAAATGCCAAGGTCCAAATGGAGAATGTTCGGAACATGTGTTCGATCATTCTGTCGTTAAATACACTGCCACAGAACGGGTGAGTATTAAAGGCGCACTGTCTCTAGTCTCGAAGGGAAACGTTTTGTTTTGTATTTCTCTTGGAGAATATTTTTCGCGCTCAAATTTGGGATTTGAAAACATGTACTTTTTAAACCTGAAGTTCTCGCTTCTCTGTGTCTCTCAAAAACTCAATCTCTCGCTTCTCTGGGTCTCTCAATACCTCACACTCTCTCATTGATTCTCGCTTCTCTGTGTCTCTCGAAAACCCACACTCTTGCTTCTCTGAGTCTCTCAAGAACTCTCATTTTCTCATCCACTCTCGCTTCTCTGCACCTCTTAACACCACACACTCTCTTATTGATTCTCGCTTCTTTGGGTCTCTCAATACCTCACACTCTCTCATTGATTCTCGCTTCTCTGGGTCTCTCAAAAACCCACACTGTCTCAGTTTTTCTCGCTTCTCTACGTCTCTCAAACACTCAATCTCTCGCTTCTCTGGTCCTCTCAATACCTCACACTCTCATCCACTCTCGCTTCTCTGCACCTCTTAACACCCCACACTCTCTCATCCACTCTTGCTTCTCTGGGTCTCTCAATACCTCACACTCTCTCATTGATTCTCGCTTCTCTGTGTCTCTCGAAAACTCACACTCTTGCTTCTCTGAGTCTCTCAAGAACTCTCATTCTCTCATCCACTCTCGCTTCTCTGCACCTCTTAACACCACCCACTCTCTTATTGATTCTCGCTTCTCTGGGTCTCTCAATACCTCACACTCTCATCCACTCTCGCTTCTCTGCACCTCTTAACACCCCACACTCTCTCATCCACTCTCGCTTCTTTGGGTCTCTCAATACCTCACACTCTCTCATTGATTCTCGCTTCTCTGTGTCTCTCAAAAACCCACACCGTCTCAGTTTTTCTCGCCTCTCTACGTCTCTCAAACACTCAATCTCTCGCTTCTCTGGTCCTCTCAATACCTCACACTCTCTCATCCACTCTCGCCTCTCTGTGTCTCTCAAAAACTAAATTTCTTGCTTCTCTGCGCCTCTCAAACAACCATACTCTCTCTGAATTTCTAGTGGGAAATCACTTGCGATCGAACATGGATCAAAGCGACGATCCAGTCCGCCTACTACGTCGGCCAAATGGGCGGTTCAATGACATTTGGTGTGCTCGGCGATCGAATCGGTCGCAAGAAGGTGTTCTTCGTCGCCATTCTCATTCAAATCATCTCCGCCTATCTCATCGCCATCGCACCAACTTGGTGGTTGTATGCTGTCGCTCGAGCTGGCATCGGATTCTCGCACCCTGGGGTGGTTGTTATTGCCATTGTGATAGGGATGGAATTGGTTGGACCGGGCTATAGGAAACTGGCATCGGTTATGAGTTCGTTGTTTTTCGCGTTTGGTCAAGTTTTTTTGGGGATCGAGGCAATGTACTTCACGGATTATCGTATTTTACACATTGTGATAGCGACACCAGCCTTGCTCTTTTTAAGTTACTGGTGGTAAGTACCAAAAAAAGAGCCCAAGGGCTTTCAAAACTCCTCATCTAAATTCATTCTCTCTTAGGCTCGTCCCTGAATCAGCTCGCTGGCTCGTCTCTCAAAAACGCTACAAAGAAGCGGACGAAGTGCTTCAAAAAGCGGCCAAAGTGAATGGTGCAACACTTCCCGATCAATGGTGGGAACAATTAGACGACACCCAATCATCATCCACCAATGAGGAAGAGCCGAAGAAAGCGCTGACCGGAGCTGATCTATTCAAAACTCCTGAGCTGAGAAAGAGGACACTGGTGGTGTTCTATTTGTGGTAAGAAAATCGGATCAAATCTGGAAATTTCCAATTCTCAGGCCAGTAGTTTCAATGGTCTACTACGGTATGGCGATGAAGGCGAACATTCTGGGCGGTGACATTTATATCAATTCGATCTTCGCCGCCCTTGTCGAAATCCCCGCCCTATTCGTCGTCTATCTTCTTATCGATCGAATTGGTCGTCGTCTCATCCTTTCCTCTGGTTTCTTTATCGCTGGAGCATGTTTGATTCTGAATTGGGTGATGGGTGATAATGTGCCAGTGGCAGTGGCCATTGGACAAATGATGTTGACCAGAGGAGCTATAACTGCTGTCTATGCTGTGATTTATGCGTATTCGCCAGAACTCTTTCCAACGGTAAGTAATAGAAGTTCTATCCCATGGCTGGGCACACACAAAACATGGCAGCCGGCCAAACCCCCACAAATGTCGGCTACTCGTTTGAACGATTTTTTCCGATGTGAAATATGTCATTCGATAGTCATTCGATTTTAACGCTGATCAATATCCCGTTTTCAGTTTTTTCAGCTCAAAAGTTTTCAGCTAGAAAGTGACCAATTTTGAAGGTTAGGTTCTAACTATAGGGAAAAGCATGAAAAAGAGCTCTAAAAGATTAATTTTTGCTATAAATTTCAAAAAACTGAAAAGAAAATGAAAAAATGAAACTCATGGAGCATTTTGTTATTATTAGTCACGTGAATTTTCAATATTTTTGTGCATTATCAGAAAATGTAAAAATTTCTGAAAATACAATGATTCTTCGTTTTAATATTCTAAAAATCTTATGTCCCTTTAAAATACAGTACTCTTTTTCCACGTATCACTGTGAGAGAGTGTGGATTCGTGAGAAACGCTGAGAAGTATGTGGTAAAAATTTTATACCGGTTTTAAATAAGTTGAAAGCCTCATTTCAAAAAAAATGCACCGTGATTCAAAGGGACATGTCGTGGGTTTCACAGTGATTTTTAAAATAGAAAAACCAAAGCCCACATGACATATGTACCTTTAAATTATAATAAAAATTGTGGATGTTTTTTTTATTTTAGAACCCTATATTTATTTTGGGACCTCTACGAATCGTTTTTGCAGACGATCCGCAACACTGCCATGGGTTTCTGCTCAACAATTGCGCGTGTCGGCGCAATCGCCGCCAGCTACATGTCAATGTGGTTGGTCGAGCGATTCGGCAAAATCTACATGATCATCCCGTTCGGCACTCTTGCCGTCCTCGCCGCCCTTCTCACATTATTTTTCTTGCCCGAAACAATGGGCAAACCACTTCCCGAAACTGTTGAGGAAATCGAGGCCGGCGATTCGGATGCTTCAGAAAACGAACTCGAACCATTGTCGAAACCGTCAGAAGAAACTGCATAATACTTCGAAAAAATAAAATACTGTATTTAAAGGGACATCACCTTAAAATTACAGTGCTAATTTTTTTTGTCTTTATGATCTAATTGTAAGGGTAATTTACTGGTATAAATGTTAATTATATTTTTCTCTGTGTCTCTTAAGAATCCACACTCTCTCATAGTATTATGTGAAAATATGAGTACTGTAATTTAAAGGGACATCACCCTAAAATTACAGTGCTAATTAGTTTTGTTCTTCTTCATATAAGAGTAACTTACTGGTATAAACTTTTATTATATTTTTCTCTGTGTCTCTTAAGAATAAACACTCTCTCATACATAGTAATATTTTCAAAAATAGTACTGTTATTCAAAGGGACATATGACATTTTAAAAAATCTCTGAGAGACCTATCGACATGTCCCTTTGAATAACAGTGCTAATTTTTTGGCCTTTATGATCTAATTGTAAGGGTAATTTACTGGTATAAATTTTAATTATATTTTTCTCTGTGTCTCTTAAGAATCCACACTCTCTCATAGTATTATGTGAAAATATGAGTACTGTAATTTAAAGGGACATCACCCTAAAATTACAGTGCTAATTAGTTTTGTTCTTCTTCATATAAGAGTAACTTACTGGTATAAACTTTTATTATATTTTTCTCTGTGTCTCTTAAGAATAAACACTCTCTCATACATAGTAATATTTTCAAAAATAGTACTGTAATTCAAAGGGACATATGACATTTTAAAAAATCTCTGAGAGACCTATCGACATGTCCCTTTAAATAACAGTCCTAATTTTTTGGTCTTTTTGATTTGAGGATAACTTTCTTGAAACCGGTATGAATTCTAAAAAAAAAAAATTAATTTTACTCTGACATCACTTTTTTCTTCCTGAATAAATATTGTTTTTCAAATTTTATGAACTATTTACATGGGTTAGATATGGAGTGAGAGATCGTGTGTTTTCAGGAAACACTAGAGAAATGCACATAAAATTTAAGTGCCAATGAATATGGCAAATGTTGGGTTCTAAAATTATAGATGAAAAATTTCAGTTTTCAAAAATACAAAAATCGCCGCTGTTTGTTGCCTGCTGTTTAGCGGTGGAATGTCGTTGTCCGAATGTTCACTTTGCCGCCAAGTTTTTTTTTTAAATTCAATTTTTTAGCTTCTAGTATTCCAAAGTTCATACCCTTATCAATGAAAAATTCCGCGAAAATTTTTTGTTGTGTTTCCAACACAAAAAACGGCTGCCTGTCAATGTACTTTTATCATCATCACACCATCTTTTTGTGGTACCGAAAAAAAGGACAAAAAAAGAAGAGATATGTTGTTATTTTTTGTCCTCTTTTTCTCTGCGTCTCTAACCGCGCTTGTTTTTTCTCGGCTGTGAGGTTGTGTCTTTGATGAAATTGGCTCTTTTTTATTTATTTAAAAAAAAATGACACATCTTTTGACTTTTTTTTGTTTCTTTTTGATTTTCACTCATAAAACTTCGCGCTTCATCTCCTTTTATCACTGACATATCTCTCACTCTCCTCTGTGACATGCGTTGCTCAGTGGCAGCGCTCTCGTTTTTCATGCACACACTCGCGGGTTCGACTCCACATGCCGCCTAAATAATTTCTCTTTTTTTTTGTTGCAAATTCATAAATTTCACCCCTAAACCATAGGTCACTTTTTCAAACCGGTTACTTTTTTCCTACTCATATAATAAATTTTTTTTATTAGTTGAAACTACAAAACACCTTTTTTTGCCCAATCTTATCATAATATTTTTTTTCGCTAACTATTACTACTATTTTGGAACTATGGCAAAAAATGAGAAAGTCAAGAAAGTAAATTTTTGGGGGGCACCATGGGGAATCGAACCCTCGATCTTGCGATTGGTAAAAAAGTGGAAAATTTGAGGAAAAAAATATTGAAAATTGACACTTTGATGACGGAAGATTATCGAAAAATGATACATTTTGGGCCAGAAGTAAATTTGATTCCGGAAAAATTCCAAAAATTGTCTGTCTGACTTCTCTGCGTCTCTCGTTGTTCTCTAGCTTCTCTACGTCTCTTCATTTCCCTCTATCTCACTCCCTCTCACTTCTCTGCGTCTCTCCTATCTCGCTCCTCATTCCCTATGCTAATTTTCACACGTCTCCTCCGTCATTGACTTCGTCACTCACGAAATTCCAAGTTCTCCGTTTTCTTTTTTTTTGAAAAAAAACTGAGAAAATTTTTTTTGGTTCTGCGAGTCGAGAAAAAATTCGATTTTCCTCAAGGGAAAAATTCTCAGATTTCGATTTTTCCTCTTTTCTTTTTTTTGTTGTGCTGGAAATTTTTTGTGTAATGATTTTTGTTCGCGATGAATCATGAATTTTTTGATGTTTTCGTTGGGAGGCAGAAAAATGGTTTTCATTTTGATTGTTTTTGTGAGAAATCGTGTGAATTTGTCGTTTTTTTAATGGAAATAGTTTATGAAATTCCAACCCAAGCTCTCACGTACCTCTCTTGGTTGATTGGTTAACACGCGTGTCTCTTAATCGCAAGGTCGCGGGATCGGTCCCCATGGTCTCCATTTAATTTTTTCTTTTTTTTCAGATGAAATTCGACGATTTCCTCTTCACCTACTTGGGTGAAATGGGAAAATACCAAAAGATCCAGTTTCTTCTCGTATGCCTACCCACGATCGTCGTCTCAATGCACGCTTTGAGTTGGACCTTTGCCTCTGTCGAAACACCATTTCGATGCAAACTTCCGTTCGACAAAAATGAACAATTCGTCACACCAAAATTGAACTTCTCAAAATGCGTTGATTCCTCAGATGCTCTTGTTTCGATTAAAGATTATGGCAAGCAAGGAGTCACAGTGAGTCATATTTTTAAAGGATTTTTTCCTGAACTAGAGGAAAAATTTGAATATTTTCAGTGTCACTATGCCGAAAAATGCCAAGGTCCAAATGGAGAATGTTCGGAACATGTGTTCGATCATTCTGTCGTCGAATACACTGCCACAGAACGAGTAAGTTATAAATACTTCACTGTGAAAAAATAATTCAAAATATACCGTAAAGTTAAAGGCACACAACTGAATATGTTTGTTGGTGTCTCGAAGAGAAAGAATTGTTTGTTGTTCTCTCAGAGAATATTTTTATTTCTCGATTTTTTTTTTCAATTTTTCCGAAAAAAAACCAAGTTTTAGATTAGAAAAATGTTATAAATTTTCTAATTTTCAGTGGGAAATCACTTGCGATCGAACATGGATCAAAGCGACGATCCAGTCCGCCTACTACGTCGGCCAAATGGGCGGTTCAATGACATTTGGTGTGCTCGGCGATCGAATCGGTCGCAAGAAGGTGTTCTTCGTCGCCATTCTCATTCAAATCATCTCCGCCTATCTCATCGCCATCGCACCAACTTGGTGGTTGTATGCTGTTGCTCGAGCTGGCACCGGATTCTCGCATCCGGGTATTTTTGTGATCGCCGTTGTGATTGGTATGGAACTGGTTGGACCACAATATAGGAAACTGGCATCGGTTATTACTGGGTTCTTTTTTGCGTTGGGACAAGTTTTTCTGGCGATTGAGGCGATGTTTTTCACCGATTATCGCATTTTGCACATTGTGATAGCGACACCAGCTTTGTTGTTCTTGAGTTATTGGTGGTGAGTTTTTCAACACTTCATATAAACTTTTTGTGACGAATTATGACGACTTTCTTAGCTTTAAAAATGATTTCCCAATTTTTAACTTCAAAAAGCTAATATCAAACTATTTTAACTTTCAAATAGATGAATATACTTTAGTTAAAAACTCGTTTAAAAATAAATTCTTCAAGTTTAAATTTTCAAATAGCTTGATTTAGAAGTTTTTTTGGTGTAAAAATCAAAACGTGCTGAAAAATATTAAAAAAGTCCCTTATCTAACTCCATTTTCTTCCAGGCTCGTCCCTGAATCAGCTCGCTGGCTCGTCTCTCAAAAACGCTACAAAGAAGCTGACGAAGTGCTTCAAAAAGCGGCCAAAGTGAATGGTGCAACACTTCCCGATCAATGGTGGGAACAATTAGACGACGCCCAACCAACCACCAATGCCACCAATGAGGAAGAGCAACAACAACCGAAGAAAGCGCTGACCGGAGCCGATCTCTTCAAAACACCGGAATTGAGGAAGAGGACTTTGGTCGCGTTCTATTTGTGGTGAGATTTTGTAAATTTCTAACAAAAAACCTAGCTCTAATGATTCCAGGCCTGTCACTTCAATGGTCTACTATGGTATGGCGATGAAGGCGAACATCCTGGGCGGTGACATTTATATCAATTCGATCTTCGCCGCCCTTGTCGAAATCCCCGCCCTATTCGTCGTCTATCTTCTTATCGATCGAATTGGTCGTCGTCTCATCCTTTCCTCTGGTTTCTTTATCGCTGGAGCATGTTTGATTCTGAATTGGGTGATGGGTGATAATGTGCCAGTGGCAGTGGCCATTGGACAAATGATGCTGACGAAAGGAGCTATCACTGGTGTATATGCTGCCATGTATACATATTCACCTGAACTTTTCCCAACGGTTAGTACGATTTTTCGTTAGCCGTTAGTCCTAAACAAAAGTTTTGCAGATTATCCGTAACACTGCCATGGGTTTCTGCTCAACAATTGCACGTGTCGGCGCAATCGCCGCCAGCTACGTTTCAATGTGGCTTGTTGAACAATTCGGCAAAGTGTTCATGATCATTCCATTCGGCACTCTTGCCGTCGTCGCCGGCCTTCTCACATTATTCTTCCTACCTGAAACAATGGGCAAACCACTTCCCGAAACTGTCGAAGAGATCGAGGCGGGTGATTCATTCCAATCCGGACAAGAACTTCAACCATTGTCGAAACCGTCCGAAGAAACTGCATAATTATCTGAAATTTAGCTGAAAATGGCCAAATTCATTTACTTTCCTGTCCCTTTGATCTTTCTGTTGTATTTTTTTCTGATTTTTTCACTTGATCCTCAGGATTCTGTTACTCGAAGTATTACTTATTGTTAGATTAATTTATTATTCTTCACTTCGACGTATTTTTATTTCACAAAACAATAAAATTTCTATATTTCAAAAGAAATTATTTGATTTGAAAAAAAGGTTCCACTATTTTTGGCCTCAAATCCCTAATTTCAACCTGAAAAATCGAGTAGAGAAAAAACTTCAGAAAAAAAGAATTCAACATTTTTCTCTGTGAAGTTACGTCGTTGTGTATGCACACACCGTATATTTTTCAAAGGCGCACACATGTTTTAGGTTTGGTCTTGTTGGGTTTCAGAATTTATTATTTATTTTGCTTTAAAAAATTATTACAAATACTTTTTCATTGATAATTCGAAAGCAAAACCCAACTGGAACACTTGTCCGATGATAATTTTCTTGAAAATGAAAATTTTAAATTTTTTCGTTTTTTGATCTACCCGCGTGTTTTTATTTTTCCTTCTTCCTTTCGTTTATTCAGATTTTTTGTTTTGTCATCATTTTTTTCTGTAAGGTGGGGGCTATGTTTAATTTCAGCTTTTTTGATAGAATTTCAGTGAATGTTCTCTTTTTTCTCATATTTCTATTGAATTACACAACTTTTTTTGATAAAAACGTTGATTTTCGTCAAATTTTATCGAATTTAGCTCTAAAATGAGGAGAACTGCTGAAATTCAGGCTCTTTTCTTATTTCGAAGATTTTAATTTTTCACGTGTTTGCCTTCGTAGCTGATGACGTGGTTTTCTTCGTAGCTGATGACGTGGTTGTCGTAGCTGATGACGTCGCTCATTTCAATTTAAAAACTTTGTGGCGTAATTTTTCTGCTAACTCTTCTTGTCTGTCGTTTTTCAAAAGAAAATTTTCGTGATTGTTTTTCATTTTCTCAATATTTATTCTTTCAGGACTTCCATCTCAACCTCCCACAAGCCTCAAACAATGCACCAACATCTTCTGGAGCCCACCACCATTTGAAATAAGATAAGTTTCATTTTCTTTTCGGGCCTTTTTCTTTTAAACCACCATGGTTGCCCGATCAACTCAGTAGAAAAAGTGCGTCGACCTTCCTTAGCAAGTACCGCTCGCCAGAGTTATCTCCGACTCCATCCTCTGGGTGGGGATTAATTTCCTTTTGGAATGGGCCAGAAAGCGTTTTGAGGGAAGCAAGTGACACTCGGATTTGCACGGTTTCTACAAAAAGAGTTGGGAAGGTTAATCTTTCGAACATGCTAAAATCACTGCTTAATTTTGGAAAAGAAATTCTAAAAGTTATCCCCTGACAGTCAATTGAACTTATCATTTTTGACACCATTTTTTGTTCCAGAGAAACCGCAAGAACACTAACAGCAACTTTATTGGCATTGGCTTCACTTCAGATGGCGAGAAGCGAACAAAGAGTAACTCAAAACATTCCCAAAGACTTGAACAATATCGATTTTTCAGCATCTCTTCATTCGGTGATCCGAGAGCGCAAAACAAATACGAATGGCTTCGCAAGAAGTGTAAACCCGCACATTTTTGAAATCCAATATTTTCTGATTTTCAGCGCACCAGTTGTGCACCCCCCAAACGCCCACTTCAAGATCCTTCTTTCCGTCCAATTTCTTCATCAAAATAATTCTTCATGTGTGAGTTTTATGGTTGAAAATTTTATAGTAAAAAAATACCATCCCAAAGAGCACAAGTTAAATCTTTAATTTTAGTAAAAATCAAAACTCCCAGCAGAAAAATGACTTAATAAATATTTTTCTAATTTTCAGTGCACCGAATTCTCCACCATCCACCATCAAACTTCACCAAATCACCCGCCTGGGGTTCTTGCTATCTTCCTGACACCCACTCGTCGCTCTCGCCCGATATCTTCATCAAAAGAATGAATTGTATGTGAGTTCTATGATTTAAAACTCTATTCAATAAAAAATACCGAATTTACTACTTAAAGTAGGTCCTTTACATTTTCAGTAAATATCGAAAAATCGCAGCAAGAAAATGAGCACATAATTATTTTTTCTGATTTTCAGCTCACCAATTGTTGCACCATCCACCATCAAACTTCACCAAATCACCCGCCTGTGGTTCTTGCTATCTTCCCGACACCTACACCTCGCTCTCGCCCAATTTCTTCATCAAAAGAATCATTTATATGTGAGTTCTATGATTGAAAAATATATCTAGTAAAAAATACGAGATTTTTATCAAGAATAGAGCTTTTAATATTCAGTAGAGAGCGAGAAATACGAGAAGAAAAATGAGCATATAATTATTTTTTCTTTTTTTTCAGCACATCAACTGCTCCACCATAAAATGTCGCCGCCAAAATGCTCAACTAAGTTTCACAGTCGTCGTCCAACTAGTTGCGATACACTTCCACTCGACAAATTCACCAAATTTTCGACCATACGTGAGTTTTTTAATTGAAATTATCTAGTTAAAAAACGAACTAGCTTCATACCAAGAGGAGAGCCTTGAATTTTAGTAGAAATCGAGAAATTCTAGCAGAAAAACAACCAAATAATAATACTTTCTCATTTTCAGTGTACCAATTGCTCCGCCATCAAATGTCGCCACCAAATCGCCTGCCTGAAGTGCCTACGCAATGAAGACCAGCTCCACTTCCACCTTGCTCAACGATTTTATTGAAGTAATTGTCATATGTGAGTTTATGTTTGAGAACTAAACTTAGTAAAAAATACGACAATCATACCACGAAATTTCAAAGATGAACAAAAATCAAGAAATCCCAGATTTAATTAATTGGAAGACTAACTTTTCTCAAATACCCACCTAGTTTTCAAAGTTTTTGCGGTGCCATAGCTAGTTATCCAGAGTATGATTTAAGCTTATCCAAAGTATGATTTAATTTGAACCAGTGAACGTCGTAGAGAATTTTGTGCCATTTTTTTCTCTCATGAAAAATCCCAACTGTTTTTCTTGAAAAAAATAGGAAATATTATCACTAGACGAAAAATTAGATGCATTCCTATTAGTTTGTAGTTTTTACATGAACCATACCCAAAATTGAAAAAGTCTATTCTAATTTTTAAGAAATTAACAATAAAACTTAGTGAATATTCCAAAAATAAACAGTTTGTTTAGAAGGGAAGAGATAAATCTCATAAATTAATTTATCTTCATAATCAACTGATTAGTTGAAAAGGTTTTTTTTCTCCTTTTAGTGTTTGTTTTAGTGAGAAATTCAATTTTTACTATTTACAGTCTGGTTCGATCTTCGGAAGTCCGATTTTGCTCAAACTACAACGATCAATAGCGCTTTCAACATCGGTCGCTATTATCTATGATTTCTACCCAAAACCGGACCTTCCTTCGATTATTATTCGGCTATCGCGCAACCATTTCTGTGTCGTCGTGTGAAGCTGGGCTTTTATCGGTATGATTTTTCTTCTCTTCTGTCTGAAATTTTTGAAGTGCCTCCGTATTTCCTGGCCCTTTTTTGAAAATCTGAACATGTTGAAGATTTTTTGAAAAGTTCTGGGAGCCTGCGGAAGCTATGCCCAAATTTTGCTAGAAAAGTGTTACATTTTTCATGCCAACCTACACTTTGTGATATATCAATTATTAATTCATCTTTAATTTCAGGAACGAGTGGATTTGTTGTCTACGATGGCGCTGGATTTTGAGCGGAGAATGTGTTGACTTCGGATTTCGACAAACTCTACAAAGACCGTCGAGTATAGAAGTGATTCGAAGACCGGAAAAGTCACCTAATTGGATGAAAATGTTAGTTTGATCTTCTACTTCTCTCTATCTTCTCTCTTCGTCTGAACTTCAGACTCTGAAGTTTCTAGAACGTCTTCGTATTTCCTGGACCTTTTTAAAAATCTGAACATGTTCGAGATTTTTTGAAAAGTTCTGGGAGCATGCGGAAGCTATGCCCAAATTTTGCTAGAAATTTGAGATGTTGTGTTATCTTGATATCTTGAAATTATTATTACTATTCAATTTTTAAAATTTCCTTCAACAAAAAGTTTAACATTTTTCATAGTAAACTACTATTTTTGCTATATCAATTTTTAATTCATCTTTAATTTCAGGAACAAATCGATTTGTTGACTTCGATGGCGCTGGATTTTGAGTGGAGAATGTGCTGGCTCCGAATTTCGACAAATTTCGCAAAGATCGATTATAGATGGCTGGAAAAGTCACTAAGGCGAATGTGAATGTTAGTCTGATTTTCAATCTTTCTCTATCTCCCTCTCTTCGTCTGCAATTTCTAAAGTGGCTGCGTACTTCCTGGACATTTTCTAAAAATCTGAAAATGTTTCAAGATTTTTTGAAAAGTTCGGGAAGCCTGCGGAAGCTATGCCCAAATTTTACTGGAAATTTAAGATATTATCTCGATCTCTTGAAATTATTATAACTATTCAATTAAGAAAGTTTACTCCAACCAAAAAGTTAAAGCTTTTTCATGGTAAACTACTATTTTTGTGAGATATCAATTTTTAATTTCAGGAACACGTCGCTTGGATGGCTATGAGGACGTTTGAAGTTAAGTGAAGAATGTGCTGACTTCGAATTTCGACAAACTCTACAAAGATCAGTGTGATTCGAAGACCGGAAAAGTCACAGAGAAAGGTTAGTTTGATTTTCTATTTCTCTCTATCTTCCTCTCCTCGTCTGAAATTTCAAGAGTTGCTCAGTTATTCCTGAACTTTTTTAGAAAGGTCTGGGAGCCTGCGGAAGCTATGCTCAAATTTTGCTAGAAATTTTAGATGTTACCTATATCTGTCTTAAAATTATTATAATTTTATTTAACAAAAAAATTCAACTTTTTTCATGCTGATTGTGATGTATCAATTTTTAATTTCAGGAACAAGTCGATTCGTTGCATGGATGTTGAGTGGAGAATGAACTGACTTCGAATTTCGACAAACTCTACAAAGGAGATCGAGTATAGATGTGATTCTGAGGCCGCAAAAGTCACCGAATCGGTTGTGAAGGTTAGTTTGATCTTCTATTTCTCTCTATCCTCCTCTCCTCGTCTGAAATTTCAAGAGTTGCTCAGTATTTTCTCGGTCTTTTAAAAAAAATCTTTAAGTATTCCTAGATTTTTTGAAAAGTTCTGGAAGCCTGCGGAAGCTATGCCTAATTTTTGCTAGAAATTTCAACGTTTATCTCTCGATTTCCATATTTAAATTCTCATTGTTTCAGACTCGAAGTTCTACGCCGCCAGTTCACCAGTGTCATTAGGAACGTTATATATGTTTTTTTGCTATTTTTTCTCGATAGGTATTTCGCGGATAAGCCGAAATACTTATCAACAGTTCTTTTTGTCCTCTGGCATTTGTTGGTGTACTGTATATGTCTAGTCAGAGACACGTACGATATAAGATGGACAGATTCGGTATAGTCCAAAATTTAATCGGTACCACACGACGCTGAGATGCAACGCGTTGTTTTTCATGGAAAAGTAAGCGTTGCGTGTATGCGACGCGTGATACCGACACACTTTCGAACTATACATCCACAGCCGTACCGCAGTTGGTTAACTGTAGCAGATAATTAGTGTGTTAAGTTGTGAAATCGACTGTTAGAATACTGTAGGTTTGTTGTGCGTCGAAGAGTACTGTAGGCTTTTACATCGTAATAAGTAGAGTTGAGAGTTTCATTATATCGCAAAGGTGCAGTAGATTGTGATTTTTAAGCTATAGTAGAGCAGGATACTGTACATTTTGATAATCGTAGAATATTGTCTCTACAGTAACCTAGTGATATAGTCAATTTTGAAGTTGATTGATGTGCATGTGGAAATGGAACTGCAAATTTGAGTTCAGCTGTGAAATGCCACTGATTCGATATCAGCCGAAATTCAGACAGCAAAACGCGCTCTGTTGAAAATCAGGTAAGATTCTATTGCACTTGGAATATTTATTCCTTCCAGAAAGCTTCAGAAACGCTATCCAGGCGTGACACTGAAACTACGATTCTGAAATTATGATATATATCATGATAATGCTCCACAAAATCGAAAAAAAAGTTCTCACGCCATAAAATGCATGTATAAAATAGGATTTTAGCATCCCTTTCCCCCTTCTAAAAATATGTTAACTATTTTGCTGACACTAATCTCCCCAATAACCGCCAGTTTCAATTTCATGCATGCTAGCAACATTGTTCTAGGAATTGAACAGCGTCTCACTGAATATTCGGATTACCTCGAAGTGATCAGCCCCCTTTTTGATGACAGTTTTTCGTTCCGCGGTTGTGATAATATGCTCAAAAATGCTATAGATATGGCGTGGTATATCCATGAAACTACGGTGCCGTTGGACAAGGTTTTAGTTTCTTTGAAAGAATATGATGAGAATAGGATTTCGTATGCAATCAGGGAAATGTATTCAAAAACAAGCTGTATTATTAGAGATAGTGTTATCGAGAAACTGAATGGGAAATGGGTTTTCACTGGAGGAAACGAGAAATGCCATGACAATTGTTTTGAATAAAAATAAGGTTATTTGTCATAAAAACCGTTGAATTCCTTAATTTGAAGTTCAAAAAATATTACAAGCACTGATGATTTGAAAGATTACGATTATTTTTGGCTGTACAACTCAAAAATTTCAACTCCGCTGTTGAAAACTTTGTAATACACGCAGCTTTTCTTTTTTTTATTTGATTTTTTTAATGTTTTTCCAATTTCCCCAATGTTAGAATAGGTTTTTTGCACGCAAAATTGAAATATTGATAACTTAAATACCGAAAAAAGCAAGAGCCAATTTCATAGCTCAATTTAAAGTTTATCAATCCAAAAATGTTTCTGCAACATCAAAAAATCAATAAAAATCTCATAAGACTGTCTGGAACACTTTAGAAATTTCTATAAAAATCCGCCTACAAAGCTATGTATTTTTAAATATGAACTCTGTCTTCATTTTATTTTTCATATTCCTATCAACATCGGCATCGAGTTCAGAATCAGCAGACAAAATCATTGAAGATCTCGAAAAACGGATCAGAACTCATCTGGATCTGAATGAGGACTCGAAAATCGCTGAATTATTGGACAATGGCTTCGAATTTCATGGTTGTCAGAAAAAATTCGGTCCAACCGAGTTCATAAAGCAACTGGATATTGACAAATTTCTGTGGAAGGGAGCTGATCGGAGCTCGTGGAATATAACCATTGTCAATTCTCAAAAAATCGTGTACCAGGTTCAGAGAATTTTCATGTACGGAGTTTCTCAAACATTCTCCGCCACCATCGAAAGAGCCCCAATTCTTCAAAATCAACCCGCCCGTTTATACAAATTCCTGAAACGTTTAAACTGCCCAAAATCTTAAAAATAAATAAATTTCATCACAACTATTAAAAAATCTTTCGCACCACAAAAAAAAGTAAATTATTGCCCGGGTTCATACATAAAAAAGAGGGTCTCGAAAAGAAGGAAAGAACGATTATGGTAGTTTATACAGTGAATTTACATGTGTGGAATGAATGAAGGGGAAGGTACTTGAATCAAATTGAGCTCTCTCACCGACTTTTCCAGGAGTTTCGCATTTCCAGAATAATAGGCGGCGAGGGCGGTTTGGAGTTTTTCGAGTTGTGAGGCGACAACATTGATCCGATTCTCTTCGAGGAGACGCATTTTGATCTAGAAATATGATATAAAGGTTACTGAAGATTATATTCAAAGTTGGTGAGTTTATGAAAATCTTCTTCAATGCTGATAATGTTAATTATCATTTTTTTTTGATATTATTCTAATTTTAAATGATCCATCATTTTAAAAACGGTCAAAAATATAGAAAATGGCCAAAACGATGAAAAATAGTTCCACACATTTTTGAAAATAATCTAAACTATCAAAAAATGTTGCTTAACTTTTTAAAAATGGTCCAAATTATCAAAAATGATCCACAACTATTAAAAATTGGTTCAAACGATGGGAATTTTTCGAAAATGGACTATTTTATCAAAAAATGGTGCATAACTTTCCAAAAATGGTTTAAAAAAAACTACAATCCTCACCTTAACATCCTTTTTCAAATTCTCATATCGTTCTCGCTTTTCCGCGCACTTTTCCGTCGCTCCAGCGGGTAAACTCCGCGATTGTTGCTCGCCAGCTGCCGTTATTTCATTACGATCCACATCATACTCGATACGCGCCTACAAGAAAATTACTATGAGTTAAAAAAAAAGATCACAAAGTACCTACCGACTCAGTATTATAAATTGTGTGCAATGTATCAGTGATCGTTTGATTATAAACCGTCTCCATCGAAGAGATGAAAAATCGAAGACAAGTATCCAGTGAGCTCGCTTGTTCACCAACTCCGCGCATCGTTTCGGATGTTGTTGTGCATTGCGCCTTTGAATTGTTGAAAAATAAGTTTTGGACTAGGTATTTTGTATATTTTTAAAAAATCCGACAAAAAATCTCAAATTTGATTACATTCCGAAAAAAAGTTAGAGGAATTTCAAATGATCACACAAAATTCCCGAATTCCAATTGGAGATGTTTCCAGATGGTTTCTTAAAATCCAGGAGTTTTCTGAATCTCCTCCGAATGTTCAATCACCTTGCGAAAACCTTCAAGACTTTTAAGAGGTTCTAAAAAAGCCTAAAAACTCTAGAAAACCACATAAGATATCTGAAGAATTCATGTGATTCTGAAAGTTTTTAGAAAGCTTCTAAAAATTCAGAATACTACGAAAAACATTAATGCGACTTCAATATTTTGAGAAATCTCCAAATTAAGTCAAAATTCACTGATTTCTTGAGAATTTCAGAATATTTTTGAAAACTTCTCACCTTCAAAGATTCCTCTTTCAACGATAATTGATAAAACGACTCGGACAATTGTTTTTCAGCTTCAGCCATCTGCGTAAGCACATTGCTGAAATTCTTAGCGGCTTGCACAATTTGACCATATCTGAAAATAATTATTATTTCTAAAAACCCACAAAGTTTTCCGCTCACCTTTTATGAATATCCTTGAGCTGTTCACATTGTGCTTCAAATTCTGGATCCATAGTTTTGTCAATCTGAAGATTGAAAATGAATAAAGAAAAACTCTAGGAGAACAAGTACCTTTCCCATATGCTCTAATAATTGTTGTTTGGAGTTTTTGAATGTTCCAATTGTCCATTTTTTCAGCGATTCGACTTTGGCGGCAACTTGTGCAGTGTCTATGCTGAAAATCAAAAGAATTTTGAACATTTTTGGAGAATTTTAGTGACAAATTTATGTGAAGTTATAATTTGTGTAGTGAAAACCGTTTGAAGCTTTATTTTTAATCTTTAAAAATTGTTATTAAATTAGATAATTCAGATCAAATAAAGGACTGAAATTTTTTTTATTTCGACTAAAAGTAGAGATTTTAGCTGAAATTCTTGAATTCATACATCATTACCTGATTGAAAATTGAAAAAAATTACAGCTTATTTTTCAGAAAACTGATTTCTAAAACTGTCGGATATAATTCTGGTGTACAGTTTTCGTAATTCTTTCTCACATATTTATACTTTCGAAATAATGACGACTGAACTTATGATAAATCAAGTTTTTGCCATTTTCATGCTGAAACTCAGATAATAACTTCTTTTTTCTACTTTTCGCCAGGTTTTTAGCCACTGTATTTCTGAAATTCGCCACTGTATTTCTGAAATTTGTGAATTTAAAAATGAAAAAACTTTCAAGATTTGAAGCAATTCTAACTTTTCAAAGTCTACACATGAAAAACTTGAATATTACCTATGAAAAACCAAGCTTTTACCATTTTCATGCTGAAACTCAGATAATAACTTCTTTTTTTTTTACTTTTCGCCAGGTTTTTAGCCACTATATTTTTGAATTTCGCAAAAAAATTTATTTTTTGTGAATTTCAAAATGAAAAACATAATTTTCAAGATCCGAAGCAGGTTAAAATTTAAACTTTTCAAAGTCTACACATGAAAACCTTGAACTTTACTTTTTTAGAATTACTTTGACCAAAATTTTCTCACCGCGGGCATTTTTCCAACGGACATTCCACCGGTTTCCGATTCTTCCGAAAAAATCGCAAACTTTTTCGATTTGATGCACTTCTGGTCGGTAGAAGCATAATCAGGAAAAATACAAATAAGAAAAGAGAGAAAAAAGTAACCAACTAAATAATGTCAGTATTTATTCAACCAAATATTTGTTGAAGAGTTTTTTCGTCAAGTGGATTATGTCAAACATGTTTTTTTTTTTGTTTCTTTTGGGATTTTTTAAAGGGAATCTTACTTGGAAACAGCTTCAGCGACTTTTGGCAACCCAGGAATCCGATTCATCACATCCGTACTGTCTGAATTCCGAATAGGAGGATCTTTAAGGACAAAAAAGTAATTTTAAAAGGGAAAAATGAGAATCCTTCTTACCAACGATTCCGAATGGTGGGGCTGATGCCGAGGCAAATGCATTATTCGAATCGGTCATCATGATGTTGTGCCTGTAAAATATCGAATTTTGTAAGATTTTCGGGGGTGAAAAATAATTGGCGACACAAATATGGATTCAAATTTTCTGATTTTGAAGTCAGGACAATTTATTGAAAGAAAAACTTTTTAAAAATTGAACTTTATTGAATCCTGGGACAAAATTTACGCAGAATCATCAAAGCTTCATTGAAACAAAGAATTTTCAATTCAAAAAAATTGAAATTCAAGAATTAAGATTTAAAAATATGACTTTCGGTCCATGTTTTAGAAAATAAAGAGATTAAAATGCTTGATTCAAAACTATAGAATTTTTCGACATTAAAAATTGGACCATTTGGGTGGAAAAGGTTTGGAATTCAAAATTCAAAATTTATATATTAGTTCTGAAACTGAAATTTACCAGAAAACCGAAAAAAATCATCTTCAAAAAATCAAAAATAATTTATCAACAAATGAAAAATCCACGTCATCCACCTTTTTCACGCGGAAAATCTCAATTTTCAAAAAAAAAACCGCCAAAAAATCTCGTTTTTTTCCAAGTTGGACAAAAATCGATTTCTTCTTCCAAAAAACAACAAATTGATTTTCTTCCTTGATAAGAAATTAACCAAAAAAAAAATACATTTCTGGAATTTTCGACCAGTTCTCCTTCGAAACAAAAAACTCTGTAAAACAACGAAATTTTTATTAAAAAATGAGAAAGCAGAAAAAAAATAGTTTTTGAGTACGAAAACTTGCAAAAATATTTACAAAAAAAAAATATAAATTTGGGATAAAACTCTTTCGAACCGGGGTCAAAAATTGTACAAGAACAAAAAAAATGAACACAACCAAAAAATAAAGAAATTAAGACACTGTTTGGCAAGAATTTACGAATTGAGCAATTATTAAAACGATTTCTCATCTTCGATTTAAAAATAAACCGGGTGACCCTAAAATGATATTTACAGAATTTTTTCAGTTAAAACTTTGTCAGGCGGGGTTAAGAAATCGAGCATGCTTCTTTGTCATTGGGATGAAGGCTTTGGCGACTTTGATTTTGACGATTATTTTGGTGTTGTTGTTGTTGTGGTGTTTGTGGTCTCTGCTGTGGTGTTTGCGGACGCTGTAGTTGTTGTTGTGAAGGGAGTGATTGGATCACAGTTGGTGGCGGTTTTGGTGAAACCGGGCGTATCATATTACCACGCGAGATTTCAATTTCTTTGAGAGCTATATCGAAAACATCATAAACTTCTTTCTGAAAATAATCCAAATTTGTTGAAAAATTTAGGAGAAAAAAAACTCACAGAATTTTTGGCGGATATTTCGATAAACTGCGCATCCCAATTGTTCGCCAACTCTTGGCCTTCTGTCTTTTGCACACATCGATTCTCGTCCAAATCGGTTTTGTTACCAACTATCACCAATGGAATACTGAAAAAAGAGAAAACTTTTGTGGGAATACGAATATGCAGCAAACGAATTATTAAGAAATGGGTCTCGTCGCGATGTTTTTTGGACAAACAAATTTTGCGAAATACACATTTGTTTTGCTTTTTTGCCGGCCGGCGCGTTGATTTTGGAAAAAATTGGCTGTTTGATATATTTTTATCGATTTTTTTGAGAATAATTGTAGATTTAGTTATAAATGAACGTTCATTTTGGTAGACTTGAAGTTCTTCGAACTGTCTGGTTTTTAATAGCTTTCAGATTTTCAATGAAACCTAAATTCTTCGTAAATAACACTTCTTGTGGGATTACGAACATGCATCAGGAGAAATAATAAGAAATGGGTCTCGCCACGATGTTTGATGTTTTTTTTGTTGTCTTTATAGCAACTTTTTTGCGAAATACATATGTAATTGTCATTTTGTCGGCTAGCGCGTTGTATTTTCTGAATTTTTCTCATTTTTATTAATTTGTTGTATATATTATTAACATTTTATATTATAACTCTGAAGTATTCTGAATCGTCTGAATTTCAGACATTTTCAGAGTTTCAATGAAACTGAAGCATCTCCAAGGTGAACGAAACGATGCGATGCAAAAAGCCGAAAAAACTCCTAAGGTAAACACTATTAAAAAAGTTCAGTTTCTCTAATTTCTCTTCCTTTTCACATACTGCCTCGCTTTTTCTTTATGTTGAAAACCATTCAGACTTCTTTTTCTGTTTTCCCATTTGCCTAATTATCATTTTCCACAATGATTTCCATTAGGAATTCCTGGTATCTTTTCGAGAAAAACAAAACTCTCACCTGTTATCCCCGTAAACATCAACAATTTTATCATAAACGTTGGTGATCATTTCAAACGATTTTCTGTCGTCTATAGCATATACAAGAATGAAACCATTAATATCGAATGAGCAACTCCGTGGGAATACACTGTATTCTTCTTGACCAGCGGTGTCTGAACTTTTTGTTTGTTTTCTTTATTTTCAGTAAAAAACCTTACCTGTGACTTTTAAAAGATAGTGTTTGTCATTCAAGTCCACTCGTTTTGTGAGTAGATCTTCAATCGTTGATTCGTAAACTTCCGGAAAACCTCCGTCACAAAATCGAATCACTACTGACGATTTTCCAACATATGGCGCGCCCATTACAGCGATTTTTCGATTAAACCAAGTTTTCGGATCTTTTTCGGCTGCTGCGGCCACGGCTGCTGCGCCTCCTGCCGTTTCTTCCATTCTGCAAATAAATTCAATAATTAGTTGAAGCTGCAAACGACACTTTGTAAAAAAAATCGAAAAAAAATAAGCGAGAGAGTGAACAAAAAAGAGAGACGACGGGGTGTGACATAGGGTTGGCAAATAGCCAACACAAAAAATTCGACTACCGTACTACACACCGCCTGCGAATCAAACTCCGTAAATCGATATTTGGCGCAAACTACTCGATACTTTTACTTAACTGCTTGTTTTTGGGTGTTTTTGGTGTAAATTTCGAACAAATTTTGAATTTTCAGTGATATTGGAAGTCTGTGAGTCGTAATGGGTGGTCCAGCTACTGAGAAAAACGTTATGCCGCCTGTCGTTCAGAATAAGAAGAAGAAGAAAAAGAATAACAAAAAGAAGGTAAGTTTTTTCGTTTTCTCGAGTTTTCAAATAGAATTTTATATCCTCTGATATCATTTTAATTAATGAAAATATGCACATACTTCGAAATTTGAGCCTAAATACAAATTTTGGATTAGTTATACAAAATGTATAATGACAAAAAAATGAGAAAAAGTTGGTGTATTCTCTAGAGATTTCGAATTAGGAGATTACACTGAATTGTGCTCGAAATCAAGAACCAAATATCCAAACCTATGTTTCATTTTATAAATATTTGTCAGATAAAAATTGAAGCTATTGATTTGAAAGCGAAAAAGACTTGAGATAAACTATGAAGTGTGTAAAATGTTGTTTCTTATCTAAAATTTTGATAAGAATATTTTGCCCAAAAGATTCTAACAATGTAAGTGTGATAAAATTATACATTCAAAATACAATATTTCGAATAATCCAGATGGTTTTTGATATTAGCAAAGCTTTGAAGGTTTCCTTGGAAACGATAATCCATCTAGGAGAAGTTGGTGCTTATTCGATCGAAATTGTTGTCAAAAAACCCGAGAATAGTCCATTCAGTCTATTTTTCAATGAAAATCCTGTTTTTCAGCAAGGAGCACCAACGTCCACACCACAATCTCCTCAATCGGGTGAAGCCAAACAAATATTCAACCAAAATGGAGGAGGATCAGCAACTGGTGCCGATGTGCAAAATCAGAATAATATCAAGAACAAGAAGAACGAGAATACACCGCCAATGAACGGATCCGCACTTCTATCGCCAAGGTTTGTGTTTTTTCCTGACATCTGCGTAACTACGGTATAATCTCCAAGTGCTTTTGAATTATTTATGGATGCTAGGTGGTGTGTTTCGACTTCTTCTTTTTCTCCTACACTCCTACATTCAAAATCCTCATTTTCCCACCCGCATTCGTCTCGTTTAATCCAGTTGCAAATTGAATTTGCGGTGTGTGGGAAAATTGTTCGGGCATTTGTTGGGCTAAACTCAACATTTCCCAGTGTCAAAACTACAATTCAAAATAATTGGAAATTCCAAAATTTGCTAGTGAAACTAGTAATTCATTGAAAGTTGTCTGAGATCGTTTGTTTTTCAGAAAAAAATATGCTACAAATTATTTTTCGAGCAAAAAAATTTCTATGAAACATATCACAGCCAAGTATTTCTTAAAACTACAAAAAACGAATTACAAGTCAGGGTTTCAATGAAAAGAAAAATTTATGGTCTGCAAATAATTTAAAACTTACTTTTTACTGCGAAGTCCATAAAATAGGATTTGTTCAAAGTTTTCTAATTCGAACTAACACGATTATGAAAATCAATTAATAAAGCCTTTTAATTTTATTTAGACAGATCTTGAAATCTTCAAGACACCCAAAAAATCTAATGCCCCTTTGAAAATATTTATTAAACGCTGAAACCCCCATTGTTCAATAAGTAAACTGACTTTAATCATTGCCGGAAACGCCTTGACCGGAAAATAAATGACAAACATTTGTGATGTTTTTCAAAATTTCGTGTTTTTGTGTCTGAAAGAGAGAAGAGATGTTTTAACCAGTTGTTATACATTTCAATCATCAATCGTCCCTTTCTTCCTTCCTTCTTTCCTTTCTTCTTCTCCTTCATCTTCTTCCTTTAAATTGTCAGCTGCTGATGTCCCATTCGTCCTCTCTCTATTTTCCAACCCGATGGGATATTGCGTGAAGAATCAATAGACGAGAAGGATAGGCAAAAAGCGAAAGAAAAAAGAAAAAGAGATAGCCCGGCCGCAATCACTAGTATCACTTGAACACCTTACACTCTTCAACTTTTTTCTGTGTCTTTTCGCCCCTTGTTGTTTTTTGTTTCGCGTTTCACCGCGCCCCCTTTTTGACACAAAAACTGGCACAACTCTCTTCTTCTTCTTCGTCATCCTTGGCGCCTGGCAATGCCGACAGTTTGCACATAGTTGATATATTTACCACTATCCTGGTCATGTTTGTCGTCTTACTATGTCGATGGTGGAACATAGGCGGCAATGGCGACACGGCGGATGTACCAACACCTAGAAGGGGAAGAATTCGACGAATATCGATAGAATTGAGGGATGGCGAAGCGTATAGTCAAAGTGATATATGCACCCAAATGTCAGCGATTGGCGCCAAAGTGGAATGTAATTATGAAGTTGGAGAGGTGCAGGAGAAGAAAAGATTCAGCTTCTTCATCAAAGAACCACCGATTGTCGAGAAATCTGAGCCCAGAAGAGATCTCCATATCCAGAAGTCATTAGAGACTAGAAGGTCTAAATCACCTGATATAAACTTCACACCTCCGGAAGAACACGAAGAGCATGTAGAAGTTATGGAAACTTTAGCGGAAGAAGTTGAAGATGAGACTCCTGAAGAAATCCCGACGATTCGAGAAGAAGAACAAGATACATTGTCACCAAAAATTGTTATTACCGCTCCTGAAGAGGAAGAGGTGGAGGAGGAACAAATTAACGAAGAGGAGAAAGTTGATCTTGTGTTTAGTAGAGCGGAAGACGATTCAACCGTAGTTTTTGCTAAGAATAGTTCGACAACTACCACCTCGATTGTTATTGCGTCGATTCGAGAGGAAGACGAGATGTCGTCGTGTTATTCGGACGAAGTGTCAGAAGAGGAAGCAGAATCCCGAGACGAGGATTCGTTGACAACATGGACCAAAGATACTTCTTCGATGCGAGAAGAAGATGAGGAAGACGTGGCGTCGTGTAATGAAGAGACAGAAGACGACGATGATGATGAAGAGGAGGAGATTATGATTGAAGAAGAGTCGGTTTATGAAAATTTGCCTGGGACGAGCAGAGAGAGTGATACTGAAGAAGAAGAAGAAGAAGATGGGGAGCAAGAAGACGAGGAAGAGTCTGAATTTGGCTCGACTGACTTGGAAATTGACATGTTTGACCATCGTATTGATATCCCATCGACTTCTCTGACTATTCCGAGGCCGAAATTGTTGGGAAGAGTGTGGGTTTTAATAAAGAAATGGAGGGGTTTCGGCGATTTTTAAGACTCATCAGAAGAAAATTTCTGAAATAGTTAAAAACTGTTTTGAAAAATATCCAAGGCATAAAGATTAAAAATCTGAAATGAATATTTGTTTTCTCAAATCCTGCAATTATACGTTTCCGAAGGTTAATATTCCATTTTTGAGAAATTCAAAAGTTACACTCGAATTCCGCCTGTTCTTCCTTAAGACCTGTAATTTTGAAATATGACCCCAGCTTTCACATTCTCAGACGAAAAAAAATGTTGACCACCAAAATGTTCATCCAATTATTCATGAAATCCTCTTTTCCCCCTCTCGTCGCTAATCGATTTTTCATTAGTGCACAAGAACACACATACATTACACTAAAAATGACCCATTTTCTGCAAAAATGTCTTTCTCGCTGTTTTCATTGTTGAATACTAATAATAAGAATCGAAAAGTTATGATAAAACCACGAAGAAACCCAGCGAAGAAATCAATCAAGTGTCGGGGTTTTTTCTCTTCTGCTGTTGTTGTCTTTTTTTGTTGTTGTTGTCTTTCAAACAAGTGTTTGTTCAATATGTAGGAGAAAGGGGGCATAAAATGATGAATTGGATTTGTTTTATGGGTTGAATGGAGAGAAGAGGAGTTTTAAGTAAAAAGCAATTATGGAAATTGGGGAGTGATTTGTTATTATTTTTTATTATAATGGTTTTGTTTTTGCAGAAACGAGGTGAACGCCAACAATGAGAATCTGGATAAATACGATAAGAAGACAAGTTTGAGCCCAGGAAGGAGTGATTCGCCGGGAGCCGCGATGCCGTTGGATAGATCAGAGTCGGGAGAAGAAATGGTGTGTTTTGAATATATTTATGAAGAAAAACAACTCTAATTCATGATTTTACGTTAAAAATTGGACCTAAAATTTGTTTATTTGTAATATTACTGAGAAGTTATATGGAACACTATATCATTATTCATTATTTCAGAAGTCTGAAGAAGAAGTGTTAGGATCAGACGACGAAGAGCAAGAAGACCCACATGACTATCGAAAAGGCGGCTATCATCCTGTCAACATTGGCGACGTCTTCAACAGTCGATATCACGTGATTCGAAAACTTGGCTGGGGACACTTCTCAACAGTCTGGTTATGTTGGGACACGCAAACCAAACGATTTGTTGCGATGAAAATTGTCAAATCCGCCGAACACTACACAGAAGCCGCTCTTGACGAGATCAAATTGTTGTTGGCGGTACGAGATGCCGATCGAGAAGATCCCGGTTGTGAAAAAATTGTGCAACTTCTTGACGAGTTCACGGTTCATGGTATTAATGGCGTTCACGTTGCCATGGTTTTTGAGGTGAGAAAAATTTGACCAGAAAAATGTAAACAACACTCAAAAATTTCAGGTTCTTGGCTACAATTTGCTGAAATTGATTATTCGCTCGAATTACCGAGGTCTTCACTTGGAACAAGTGCGAAAAATTTCCCGGCAAATTTTGGAAGCGTTGAGCTATATGCATGAGAAGTGTCAGATTATTCATACCGATATCAAGCCGGAAAATGTGCTCATCACAATGAGCAGAGAAGAAGTGAAAATCATGGCACAGCATGCGGTTGTCGCGCGAAAAATGAACATGAAGTTGAGCGGATCAGCGGTCAGTACGGCGCCAGTTCATATGCAGAGAAAGGTTGGTATTTTTTCGGGTTTTATTGGAAGTTCAAAAATAATAACGGCTTACCACTAGGTTTTCTTGAAACTCATCTTCTCTTTCACAAAAATTGTAAAAATATAATATTTATCTTGAATAATCATTTCTTTTTCCAGATCCAGGAGAATATTTCGAAAAATAAGAAGAAGAAACTGAAAAAGAAGGCGAAAAAGCAACGAGAGAAGTTGGAAGCAGAGTTGGCCGGTCTCGAAGGATTGAAAATGGACGCAAACGGGCTCCAGGAAGCGTATCAGAATGCACCGGTATGTCTAGTTCTTTTTTTTTTCACCTATCAGGTTACGCCCCTCTCATTTTACATCAAAAACCTGAAAAAATAACTTTAAAAATATATAGCAAAATGGTGCGCGCATGCGACCACCATCGTTGCTTTTCAACGCCGCTCCAGTTCCGCAACTGGTGCAGGGCTCGATGAGCACCTCGTCGACGACCATAACTCCGAAATCGCCGAGAGCGCAGCCGCAAATTGGCGGTGTTTGCAATCAAACTTATCATATGATACAGGTTCGATCGATATATGATTGCTTGAGTGTTGTTCTTGTGTTTGGTGCTCTCTTCCTTTTTGAACAATAATTTTTTCTCGGTTATCCTGGGCATGGTTCTAATTTTTATTCTTGGTTTGAAGAAACGCGTATCTTTGTTCTTTTCACTTTTTAAAAACTGAGCACTGTAATTAAGAAATTGAACATGTCATTGTAAACCTAGGATTAATAATTGTATTTTTACAAAAATTAAGCATTTAATTAAAAAAATTTAACGAGACAAAATATAAGCATGAAAATCAACACAAAAAGGTTACCCAAATCCTCCCAATCAGGCATGATTTCATTATTTTTTCTACGTTGTAACTCTATGGTGCATTTTTGAGTTGGCATTCATTCACTATTTTTCGTTCACAATCAATGGAATTTTTTACAGGAAGATGGTGGAAGTTTGGAAGCCACACGGGTCGAAGACGTTAGTGATAACGAGGAAGATTTGCATAACGGAAACCATACGATCAAAAGTCCGGCGCCGATTGGACGTGGAACCGCTTCACCGTTGTCGGATTCAGAATGTAAATTGCAGCTTCAAGATTTGCAAAGTCCAGGTGAGGAGATGTTTTCATTTTGAAGAACTTTAACTTTCAAACATAATTTGAAGGTTCTCAGAAAGAAATTTATTGAAAGCAACAAATTTTTGTATTTTTCCAGGAAGTGAAATTCAATCTCCGTCACATCCATTCTCAGCAGCTTCACTCACTGGCATTCTTCCAGCTCCACCAGTCGGACCCGATCTCTCCGACCCATATTGCGACATTGAGGTGAAAATTGCGGATTTGGGTAACGCTTGCTGGGTGTATCATCATTTCACTGAAGACATCCAAACACGACAATATCGAGCACTCGAAGTGCTCATTGGAGCCGGCTACGGAACACCAGCCGATATTTGGAGTACTGCTTGCATGGCGTTCGAGTTGGCCACCGGCGACTACTTGTTCGAGCCACATCAAGGTGACAACTATTCGCGAGACGAAGATCATTTGGCGCACATTTCCGAACTCCTCGGACGAATTCCTGAATCGGTGTATAAGAAGGGAAAACATTGGCGCGAGTTCTTCACCAAAAACGGACAATTGTTGCATATTCGAGTCTTAAAACCGTGGACATTGTATGATGTGCTGAGACAAAAGTATGAATGGTCGCACGAGGATGCTGCACAGTTTTCGAGTTTCCTAGTGCCAATGTTGGCCTTCAATCCGGTAAGTAGTTTTGGAGTTGAAAATTATTGAAAATAAATTGAAAAGTCTGAAAAGAGATCAAAATAGATAAAACTAAGCTGAAAATGTTTTTAAACTATTTAAAATTTGAAGAAAATCACTGGAATTATTGACTATGACGTCTTAGCTCAAAACTATGACTTGAAATCTATATGAATTGTTTTTTAAAAGCTAAAAGTTGTTAAAACTCCGAAATTGAATCTCATCCAATTATCATGTTTTCAGGATCACCGAGCAACCGCCACCAGTGCTCTCAATCACCCATTCTTGTTGCCGTTCGGCGGTGGACCACCGAAACCTGATTGTCCGCCCGATGTGTTGGCTCGATTATATCCGGACGGTGTAATTCCAACAAGCCGCTATTGTCCACGACCACCAACACATTCGGAAGGCGAACCAATGGAGCAGGAGCTTGTGCAGAGTTCGAGAGAAGAGGATATGAACTCGGACAGCGATTATGAACGGGATCGCAGTTCAAGCTCGTCAGAAGCGTACCCCGGTGAAAGTGATGAACACAAAGCGGCTCGAAGACAACAGGAAGAAGAGAGAAAGGTGAGCATTTTTGCTTAAAATTAGATGATTCATTCCCATGATTGAAATATAACTTATATTTTTGGTTATGTGGCTCCTGAACTTCAATTCACTATTCTCAAGATAATGTTATCATATTTAGGATCGCATCAGACGACTCCAAATAGGTGGAAGAAGATTAGTTGAACTACGCGAAAAAATAAAAGCTATGGGTTAAAAATTATGAGTATTTTAAAGTGTATTTTTGAATTTGTGAATAAAAATTGAATTTTGAAACTGTTTTTTGTTCTTTTTTTCCAAGTTTGAGGAAAAAAGTACGATTAATTGTTTCAAATTTTCAATATCAGACCCAAAATTTTGGATTTTTCGCGTAGATCAATTTTTTTTTTTTTTTGCTTGACCATTTTCGGCATTAGACTTATGAAATTATGAGAAGATTTTCTGAAATGTAGAAAATTTTTCGGAAACAATCAAAAACCCATTTTCAGGAGCTCAAACTCCAACAAGAAGAAGAACTTGAAAATGAAATGATTCCCGCGCAAACGCCATCGACTTCCGCCATCAATCCAACCATTCCTTCAACATCCGCACAAGGAGCACCACCACCATCAAAACAGAATCAAAAGAAGAGAAAACAGAAAAAGTAACAACAACAGCAGCATTTTTCTCCCAACTAGGTCCCTCATTTTTTCTCTGGTGTGTGCGCAAAATATTAATTTTATTTCTACTATATTTCTTCAACGGGTTCTCGAGAAGAAAATTTCCCCCATTTTTGTTTTCTTCGCGACGATGATCAAAAACAACAACGAATATGATATGATATGTACCCCTTTTTTTGTTGAAAATCAAAAAAAAATGGTCGAATTTTGGTCATTTTGAACTCCTCCCACTCTCCTACCCGCTGCAGCTCCCCTCCCAAACATTTATGTTTTTTTTTTGTTTTCGATCTTTAGTGCTACTGGTATAATAATTCTTCCCACTCCCCCCAATGCCCACCCACCCACATCCCCGTTTTTTTTTTGTTCTTCCCAACTTGGCTTTTTTTTTTGTTTCGTCATCATCGCCCAAATCAAAACTTTTTTGTTTCGTTTTGTGCGTGCTTAATTTTTTTTGTGTGTGTGTGCTTTTTCCCCAAGATTTTCTCGGTTTTCATTGTAGACATAAATAAATAAATATTTAATTTTCTTTTTCGAGCCGCGCAAATCAAATCAAAAATCGAATCTTCATTTGACGATTTCGTAGTTCTGAAAGAAAACGGTATTTCAAAGGGAGCCTGAGGTACTGTAGATTGGTACAGAACTTTTGAATATACATACAGTAGTCCTGGTTACTGTAGGTAGCTTAGGTTACTGTCTCTTTAAAAAGTGAAAGTACGGTAGCCCAACGTTTCACTGTATCTAAACTACAGAAACAAAAGATGTGTCTATTTTTACTTTTTTTAATGCAATTAAAATCTAAAGTACTGTAGGTTACTGTACTTTCATACGTGATACAGTAACCCTGACTTCAGTAATGTGGATTAGGAAAGTTTAAAGTACAGTAATCCGGGGTACTGTAGGTAAGTTTAGGCTATAAACTCTAAGCTTACTGTACTTCCATAGGGGTTCCTGTATATTTTACAGTAATCTACAGTAACCCTGGCGATTTTCCAACTCACCGTCTCATCGATGATCCTCTCAACATCCTCCACCCCCTCCACCACAACTACAGTACTCCCGTGCAAAGCGAACAATTTTTCGAGTTCCGTGCCAACTTGTTCGCCCAGCCATAAAATTGTGGGCGGAGCTTGTCGAATGGTGCGCAACACGCAAAATTGCGGCACACTTTCTCGACAGCATAGCAATGCGTTTTGAGTTGCCTCGATTTTTTCGCACGTGTGCGATGGAGCGCATTTGCTTCGGTCGATTTCCAGGAATTTTTTTGGGATTTTCAAAGAGGTTAGGTTGAGACGTGGAATTTTTTGCGTCACATTTTTGGTGCGCGGAGAATTGAGCCAAAATCGCTGAGTTTTTGAGTCGATTTTCAAATTTGGCTCACATGTGCCAAATAAAACGTCACATCCCATCTCGAGCTCTTCGGATATTTTTTGACATCCGAATTTGTGCAAAAATTTGACCAGTTGTTGCTCGTAGAAATTCGCGTTTTCCAGATTTTCTGCGAAATTCCAGAAAATTTGGCGATTTTCGAAAATGAGACTGAGGTTGGCCGAAATTTCGAAAATGTAGGCGATTTTTTGGTTTTCGATGATGTGGCGATTTTCAATGTAGTAGCCGGATGAGGATTGACCAAATATTTCGAGCTGGCATTTTTCTGAAGAAGACTACTGTAGGTATATAGAAACTACTGTAAGTATAGAAATAGAGATTATATTACAGTAACCAATGTCATTGTAGACCTACAGTAGTCCTGCCTGATTACTGTACTGGTCTTTCAAACCCACCCAAAACTGTCAAAATATCACAAATCGTATGTTGTCCTTCTGCGAACATTGCGATCGCTGTGAAACTCGCCGCGTATTTCAGAAGCTCGTCTTTGTGACCGGGAAGTTTGCGAAGAGATCGAGGATGATCCAAAGGATCATCATGGTACTCGGAGAGGAGCTCCTGGAAAAATGTCACGCTTCTGAAGTTTCTCGCGCGAATTTTAAAATTCGAAATTTTCGAATTATATTTTTTAATTCAAAAATTGTATGTCGAAATTTTAAATGTTCATTTGAAGCTAAGATTTGATGAAAAATTTCATGAAATTTATTCATTTGCGAAAAATCTCCTGGTTAAATTTTAACTTTCAAAAAAAACCCATTTAATTTTTTTCAACCCAAAAAAAGTTGAAACGGGGAGTTTTTTGTACTTTAAAATATTATTATTAAATTTTTTTGAATTTTTTCATTTCAAATTCAAAGTTTTGAAATCGTATTTTTTTGCGCCAAAGAAACACGTAACATTTTTTGAAAATTTTTTTGTCAGTTTTTTTTTGTAACACAATTTTTGACACTTTTTTCAGGCATTTTTTGGTTTAATTTTTGTGACCAAAGGTTTTCGGGTACGCCAAACATGATGGTGAGGCTCATTTTTCACCAAAAAGGAGCTGTTTTCACCTACTTTAGGTCCAAAATTGACTGCACCTGATTTCGATGAAATTTTCAGACAAAGGGTATTTGAGTTAGGCGAACGTCATGGTGATGTTCATTTCGTACAAAAATAGAATTGTACTCGAGTTTGTACTTGTGTTAAGTCCAAAACTGACCGACACAGACTTTCTTGAAACCTTTTCGTTCAATTTCGGACCTGAAACAAGTCATTTTGGACTTAAAACAGGTACAAACTCGAGGACGATTCTATTTTTGTCAATTTTGGACCTAAAATAAGGTAAAACTCAGGTGCAGCTCTTTTTTGGTGAAAAAAGAACATCTCCATCATGTTTGGCGTACCCGAAAACCTTTGGTAACAGAAATTCAAAAATTTGTGACATTTTTTTGGGATTTTTTTGTTACAAATTCATTTTCTCAATTTTTGATCGCCCCCTACCTGATACCACATTTGAATCAACTCATTCTCTCCACCAAATGCACCACAAACAATCCTATCCACCAATCTCACACCATCCGCCAACATATCATACTTCCCCTCCAAATGCACCATTTCAAAGTGTTGCGCAAATTTTTCGCCATCACCATCAACCACCATTTTCAGGTCCCAAATTTGCTTTTCAGCAAATTTCGGCACTTTTTCAGTCGGGTTTTTTAGGTACTCCTCCATTTGCTCATTTTCCACCTTTTCCGGGTCGCCATAAATTTCCGAATATATCTCGAAAATTCTCGCCGATTTATTGATTTTTAGAATCTCCTTGTCATCAAATTTTTGAACAAACAATTTCGAGAATTTCAGAAAATGATTTTCAGCATTTTTCAGAAGTCCACACAATTCCAGAAGTTGAGATTTCGAGATGCCTTCGAGGCTGAAAATCAGGTCGAGAAGTTTCTCTTTTGGAGAATATTTGAAAAGTTCGATGAGACTTTGGAATTTGGCACTTTGTGATTTTTCGTACTCGAAGAAATTGATGTGGTGTTGGACCATTTCGATGATCTGCAAAAATTGATATCTTCATTTTCAGACAGGGTTTTCAGACAAATTTCAAATTTTATTTTCAGAATATGTATAATCAACTTGTAGAGAATTTTTCGCTCTTCAAAATGTTGTAACTTATAAATTATGAAAATAAGGTACAACTCAATAAAATTAGAGAAAAGTAGCTATCTCTTGAAGCCTGAAAACTTCATTTTCAGTCAGGATTTTCAGACAAATTTCAGATTTTAATTTCAGCTCGTGTAGACTCATCTTGTAGAGAAATTTTTGCATTTCAAAATGGTGTAAACTATGTTTTGTGAAAATGATGCTAAATTGGAAAAAATCAGAAAAAAAGAAGTTACATTTCAAAAAAATCATACTTGATTTTCAGCCAAGATTTTCAGCCGAGTTCAGAATCCTATTTTATACTATGTGTATTAATTATGTAGAGGATTCTTCGCTCTTCAAAATGGTGTAATCTACAATCTGAAAAAAATTAGGTAAAACTCAAGAATTCAAGAAAACCAGCTACCTCTTGAAGACGGAAAACTTCATTTTCAGATAGAATTTTCAGACAAATTTCAGATTTTATTTTCAAACTGTGTATACTCATTTTGTAGAGAATTTTTCGCTCTCCAAAATGATGTTAAAAACATCATTTGGAAAATGTGTATAAAATTAAGAACATCAAAAAATTGAACTACACCTCAAAATCCCACTCCTTTATTTTAAATCGGAATTTTCAGCCAAACCTCAAACTCTACTTTCAGATCATTTTTACTCATCTTGTAGAGAATTTTTTGCTCTTTAACATGATGTAATTATTTTTGAACCAACATTGGACAGAATTTAAATATTTGGCGGTAAACCAACGCCCCTTCCCTATCACCATTTGCTCATCCTGTCCAGTAATTCTAAAAAGATCCGCGGCCAATCGATAAGCCGTGGCTAAATGATGATTCGCCTCGCATTCCTCAGCCAATCCAATCGCTTTTTCCGCCGCACTCATCGCCACTTCCGGCGAATTTCGCGCCATCTCCGATTTCGCCAACACTATCAACATTTCCACTTTTGTCTCATTCTGATCTTTCGCCAATTTATACAGGGTTAGCGAGTTTCTCGCGTGTTCGCTCGCCCCCGCGAAATTCGCTGCCTCGATACTGAGTCGCGCAATATTCGCGTGTGACTCGGCCATCAGTTTTGCGTTTCGCACCTCTCGCGCGACTTCGAGTTGTTGGTTGAAGTATTTCTGAGCGTTTCTGAAAAAATCTATTTTTTCGAAAAACAATTTGATTTTCAGCCACGATTTTCAGACAAACTTCAGATTTTATTTTCAAAAGTGTACACTCATTTTGTAGAGAATTTTTTGCTCTTCAAAATGATGAAAACCATTTTCTTTAAAAACAGGGAGAAGTTTGGAAAATTACAGGGAAAACAACATCATCTTGACATCTTTATTTTCAGCCGGTATTTTCAGACAAGTTTCAGATCTTATTTTCAGACAATTTATACACATTTTGTGGAGAATTTTCCGCTCTTTAAAATAGCATAAACGATAACTCACTTAAACCTGCCCTGACACTGCAAAATCCTCCCAATCCTCTCCAAAATCTGCGCCTCCCTATAAATATCACCATCCTCTTGCGCTTCCGTCAAACTCTGTTCCAGATTTCGAAATTTCTCAGGGCTCATTTTTGTCTCAAAACTTGCGATATCCTCAAAAATCAGGCTTTTGAACTTGGGCTCCATGTCTGACTGGGTGCTCAGGATATTTCGAAGCACGCCGAGCTCTTTCTCGGCTTCCGGGATTTGACAGTTGGCCAGGTGCCAACGGTAATTCGCCGAGTGAGCGAGTACGGTATCGGCAGGGGTCTTGGCGCGAAGACAAGCAAGGTCAAAGTATTTTCTGGGAGTTTCCGAGTTGGCCGGGTCGTCGGCGAGTTGGGCCAGTTGGATGAGTGCCTGAATGAGTATTATGACAAAATTTCATTTTCAGCCATGATTTTCAGAGAAATTTCAAGTTCTATTTTCAGAAGTTTTGTGCTCATCTTGTAGAGAGTTTTCCGCTTTTCAATATGATATAAGCTATGGTTTTTGAAAAAGTCGCAGAAATTGAGAAAAATGGGAGGAAAACAACTTCATCTCAAAATCTCAAAGCCTCATTTTCAGCCAGGAGTTTCAGACAAAATTCAGATCCCATTTTCAAATTGTTTGTGCTCATCTTGTAGAGAATTTTCCGCTTTTCAAAATGATATAAGCTATGGTTTTTGAAAAAGTCGCAGAAATTGAGAAAAATGGGAGGAAAACAACTTCATCTCAAAATCTCAAAGCCTCATTTTCAGCCAGGAGTTTCAGACAAAATTCAGATCCCATTTTCAAATTGTTTGTGCTCATCTTGTAGAGAATTTTCTGCTTTTCAAAATAGTATAAGCTATGGTTTTTGAAAAAGTCAAAGAAATTGAGAAAATTGAGAAAAAAAAAACTTTATCTTAAAAATTAAAAACTTCATTTTCAGCCATGATTTTCAGACAAATTTAAGATCCCATTTTCAGAATTGTTGTGTTCATTGTGTAGAGAATTTTCTGCTCTTCAAAATGGTTCTAATCATAAATTTTTTGAAATTTATTGAAATCAGTGAAACATCGAGAAAACTAGTACTATCTTAAAACTTAAAAACATGTTTTTTCAGTCACGATTTTCAGCCAAATTACAGAATCCATTTCGAGCAAATGATACATCATGTTGTAGAGAATTTTCCGCTCTTCAAAATAGTATATATATCAAAAACCGAAAAACCCCTAAAAATGCTCACCTTGACCCGATCCACAACACACTCATCTCCAAATTCCAAATATTTTTTCCACAAAATAATCGCCGATCCAAAATCTTTCTGATGCTCATATATGATAGCTAGTAATCGATAAGCATTCGATTCATGTATCGAGTTGCATCCTTTCGATATTTTCAGTATTTTTTTGGCGATTTTCAGCGAAGTTGGCAGATTCGAAGCACTGATATGTGTCTGGCATAAAAGTCCGTGAGAGTGGAGAACCTGAAAATGTCTGTCCCTTTGAAAATTTGTGAAACGTGTCCCTTTAAAGTTTGGTCACCTACCAGGTCAAGATCATCATTATTCTGATTTTCAGCCACCATTTTATTCAAAAACTCAATCGACGAATTCAAATCATCCAACTCAATAAAGCATCGATTGATCGTCTCAACCAGCTCCAGATTCTGATTCTTCTTACTCCTCGAAATCGGAATCAGAATCCCCAAAGAATCCCGATAATCACCCTTTTTACAGTACCCAACCCCCAATAACTGCTGAAATTCCGGATCATTTTGACATCTGAAATTGACTTGACAATCCTCCAAAATACAAATCGCATCTTCCGGTTGACCCATTTTCAAGTAAATTCTAGCGATTTTCAGCTTTTCAGACAAAATCTCATCTTTTTTGAGATTGCCAGAATCGATGCGAAAAGTTCGTTGGACAGCCGCCAATTGATAGAAGTCGGGAGATTGCTCGGCGATTTGAGCAAGATTTTCACGGATTTTCAAAGTTGCTCGGAAATCTGAAATAAAATATTCCGTCGTCTTTTACCGTTTCATGAATTTTAGAAAGTACACTTTGAATTTTCAAAATTGATTATTCTTTTCTAGATAATTTTCAATCTTTGTCACTTGCCAGGTCCAAATGGAAATAAAAACAAAACTAAATTTTAAAAAAGTTTACTGTTTCACCATTTTTTGATCTAACAATAATGTTGAGATATCTTTTGATCCTTCAAAGCAACACTCTAAAATAGATACCTATAAAAATCGCCAAAACCTATTGATAAATATGATATCAAAATATTTTTATCGAGAGTTTCAAATTTTCACTCAAAAAACAGCCATATCATTCATAGCCACGTTTTAAAAATATGAATTTTAATTTTTTCTAAATCTCATTTTAAGTTTACTGCTTCACTCAATGTTGCTATAAAATATTCTCTCAAAATTTTCGTTAGTAAGTCAATAATACCTTGTTATGGTTCTCAATCAAAATTAACTGTGTTTTCAATACGCTTCTCAATACTAAGTAATGCCGTCTCCCTATTTCCTTTTTCAGAAAACTTGATAAGTGAAAACTACAATCGAAATTTGAACAATATCTGCCGGTTCTTCTCGATAATCTACATAAAAATCTAAATTTTACTTCCAATAGTTTACTGATTCAAAAATCTTACATGAATAATTATATTTTCCTTCACTAATGTCTTAAAAAATCACCCAAGGCAAAAAATCACATTAAAATATCAGTTTCGAAAGAAAATGCGAAAATCGTCCGAAAACCCTTAAACTTTTGTGGAATTGAGCAGTTTCGAAAATTTTAAAAATTATTTGCATTTGTTTTGGACATATTTTCTCACAAGAAATCAGACTTGACCGTCTCAAAGCTCAAGTTCCCCAAACTTTTACCCCAAAACAAATTTTTAGTTTCTATTTTTTTCTGTTTCAAAATTATTAGAAAAGACAATTTTTATAGTTTCTAACTTCTTTATTCCGGTGATGTAAATTGAAAACAAAGTTGAATTTTTGCAGAAGTTCTAATTTTTTTAATGATGTATGGAGATTATTTTCTAGTTTTAATTTTTTTTTGTTCAAGTCAGGACAGTAGAAAAATCCCTCACCATTTTGCTCAAACATCGCCAACAACTTCAAATAGCATCCGATAGCCTTTTCATATTTCTGAATTCCACAATACGCTGTGGCCAATGATTCAATTATCGATTTTTTGAACTTCACCGTCTCCACCATATCCACAGCGATCTCAAGAACCAGCGAGGATTCCTCAAACTTCTCCAAATTCAACAATAATTGTCCGATTGTCGAGATGATCATTGGTGCGGATTTTTCGAGTTTCAATTTTTCCAAAGATTCCCATGGAAAAGAAGAGGCTAAAAATGTACTGTACTCTTCTGTGCATGTATCAAAGGCGCATGGCTCACCAAATTTCCTTCTGATAACCTCCTCCAACCCTTTGAGGATCTGAAAGTTGGACGAATCCAATTTCAGACCATGACAGAACTCCATAATTGCTTCGATATCACTTCCATTGTGACGGAGAGCTTCTCCCCGACGATAATGAGCCTTCAAATTTCGAATATTCACTCCATGCCTCGCGAAGATCGAATTCTTTTCGAAAATTGGAAAAAAAAACTCACTTTTGCCCAGTTTGGACATAGTTCAACGGCTCTTTGCGAGTGCTCAAGTGATTTCTGGATTTCTTTCAGCTTCAGGAGAATTGCAGATAAATTTGCGTGAAGAATTCCATTATTCGGGTTTGTCAACAAAGCAGATTCGTATAAATTTCGAGCATCTTCGAAGCGGCCCTCAGAATAGGCAGTTCCTATATGCTTCTTGCTTTTTCAGTTTTTAAAACAAAAATACCTGCTTCTTGTACAATTTTCTCTAGACTTTCATCCATATAAAGGGAGGGAATAAAGAGATTAGCAAAAATGAAGAAGAAAAATAGATTACTGTTTGACCTTCATCATCCCCGTTCGGAAAAGGGAATAGCGACAATTATTTAATTTACGATTTATTGGGGGGAAAATTTTGAAGAAGACCGGTAAATTTTGCAGGAACGAAAAGTATAACAATTTTAAATTATTCAACAATGAAAGAACAACTATCCTAAGAACATAAAAAGTATATCTCGATGATTTTCCTAATGAGACCGAATTGACGAAAAATGAGGGAAGAAATGAGTTCGACGTTTATTGGAAGACTCCGAGCAAATCAGACTCACGGAAGATTGAGTATTCCTTTTGGTCGACGACAACCTGTAAAGAAAAATATAGATTAGAATCACTTTTTAAAATTTCTTCACATTTTCCGAAGCTATTTTTGAAAAAATCGGAGTTTATATTATCCGAATCTTCAAATTTTTGATGGACGTTTGAGTTTTTAGACAGACACTATTCATAAACTAATATAATATTGTCAAAACCCAGTTCAGTTCGGTCATATTTATAACTCGTCAAGGAATTTTAGGTTTTATCTCATTTTCAGGGAAGCGAATAATTATTACACATCAAAAAATGATGTTTTGTTCGCTTTTCGTGAACTTTGACTGTTTCTTCCATATTTTGCCAGTTTTTTTAATATGAAAAATCAAAAATACTCACCTTGGTGCCTCCGTATTCTGGAAGAAGAACGCGGTCTCCTGGTCTTACTGAGAGTGGAACAAGTTCTCCCTTCTCATTACGAGCTCCTGGTCCAGCCGAAACGACGGTAGCTTCAAGAACCTATAAACGCCGAATTAGTTTTCACATTTCAATTTAAAAAACTCACTTTTCCTTGAGCTTTCTCTGGGAGCATTATTCCTCCCTTGGTCTTGGTTTCAGCGGCGACTCTTTCGACCAAAACTCGATCATAAAGTGGCTTGAACGAGTTGAGAAGAGCGCTTGATCGGCGGACGGCGGAGAGGAACATTTCCGAGGCTGAAAATATATATTTGTATATTTACAACAATACAACTTTTTAAAACAAATAAATACGACTTTATCAACCTGTTTATACATGAAATTGACAAACAAATAGTGCTATTTTCATCCAAAAACAAGGAATGATGCAATTTGCGAAGCTAGAACACGTGAAATTGATGAGAGAACAGAGAAAAACCGACTTTTCGAGAATAAAAATTGCGAAGAAAATATGAGCTAAAAACTACGCCCATCTGTTGCAACAAGAGAAATTGGGAGGCGCCTATTTCAAATCAGCCAATGATAAGAGAAAGTGGGAGGAGTCGGCGGCCAACTGACCAATGAGAGCGCGCTTCGGGAAACTTCGCCTCATTTCCAAAGGCGCGCCCGTGTTGCACAAGTTTAAAAAATGGGCGGCGCCTCGTATTTTGAGAATGATGCAAAATTTTTCGCTTTTCTTCACTTTTTTCTCGTTAAAAACCTTTGTTCTTGCTCGTTTTACCTGATTTTTTTGTTGCAGATAAAATGCTTCGCCTCGCCAGAAAAGGACTTACACAAGGAGCCATCAGAGCGTACGCCAAGGATGTTAAATTCGGCGGAGAAGGACGTCAAGCCATGCTTGTTGGAGTTAACCTCTTGGCCGATGCCGTTTCAGTCACCATGGGACCAAAAGTGAGTGATTTTTTTCTCTCTAATATTTGAAACATTTTAGTTTCGTGTTTTATGGAAAATAGAAACCAAAAGTTCCTTAAAAATTGATCCAAACTGTTGAAATATGAAAATGGTTCAAACATTTGTTTTTCTCGGCCTTAAAGTTACAAAAAGAACACATTTTTCCGTATAAATGGTCTAGGTTTTTCACAAAAATGAAGATTATAAAAACCTATTGTCAAATTTTCCAGGGAAGAAACGTCATCATCGAGCAATCATGGGGAAGCCCAAAGATCACCAAGGACGGAGTCACAGTCGCCAAATCGATTGATCTTAAAGACAAATATCAAAACTTGGGAGCTAAGCTCATTCAAGACGTCGCCAACAAAGCCAACGAAGAAGCCGGAGACGGAACCACCTGTGCCACAGTTCTTGCTCGCGCCATCACCAAGGAAGGTTTCGAAAGCATCCGTCAAGGAGGAAATGCTGTTGAAATCCGCCGTGGAGTTTTGACCGCTGTCGAAATTGTTGTCAACGAGCTCAAGAACCTCAGCAAACAAGTCACAACTCCAGAAGAAATCGCTCAAGTTGCCACCATTTCCGCCAATGGAGATGTCACCATCGGAAACCTCATCTCTGACGCCATGAAGAAGGTTGGAAACAAGGGAGTTATCACTGTTAAAGATGGAAAGACTTTGACTGATGAATTGGAACTTATCGAAGGAATGAAGTTCGATCGTGGATACATTTCACCATACTTCATCACTTCAGCTAAAGGAGCTAAGGTTCGTAAGAATATATCTAATTAACGATTGTATATTTTTCTATTTTAGGTTGAATACGAGAAGGCTCTTGTTTTGTTGAGCGAGAAGAAAATCAGCCAAGTTCAAGATATCGTCCCAGCTCTTGAGCTCGCCAACAAGCTCCGTAGACCATTGGTCATCATCGCCGAAGACGTTGACGGAGAAGCTTTGACTACTTTGGTCCTCAACAGACTCAAGGTACGTTTCACTTTGTGTTCTATGATGTTTGCGAGTTCTCCAAGAAAAAAATTGATAAACCTGTTTTGTTATAGAGGCAATGATAATGTTGTAGTATCTTATCAAAGGTCGCTATAGAAATAATGAAAACCTCGTGGTTGATATGAAAGTAAAACAAAATGGAAAATATGAGGGATTTTTTTTCAGGTCGGACTTCAAGTCGTTGCCGTCAAGGCTCCAGGATTCGGAGACAACCGCAAGAACACATTGAAGGATATGGCTGTTTCAACCGGTGCCACCATCTTCGGAGATGACTCGAACCTTATCAAGATTGAGGATATCTCTGCTAACGATTTGGGAGAGGTTGACGAGGTCTCGATCACCAAGGATGACACTCTTTTGTTGCGCGGACGTGGAGATGCTAAGGAAGTCGAGAAGAGAATCGAGCAAATCACAGACGAGATCGAACAATCAACCAGCGATTATGAGAAGGAGAAGTTGAACGAGCGTCTTGCTAAGCTCTCACGCGGAGTTGCCGTTCTCAAGATCGGAGGAGCTTCAGAAGTTGAAGTTGGAGAGAAGAAGGATCGCGTCACTGACGCTCTCTGTGCCACACGCGCCGCTGTTGAGGAAGGAATCGTTCCAGGAGGAGGAGTTGCTCTTCTCAGATCATTGAATGCTCTCAAGAACCACAAGGCCGCCAACGATGACCAACAAATCGGAATCAACATCATCAAGAAGGCTCTTACTCAACCAATCTCGACCATCATCAGAAACGCCGGTTTGGAACCATCATCGATTGTTGATGAAGTTCTTGCCAACTCCAACCCAGCCTACGGATATGATGCCTTGAACTCGAAGTTCGTCAACATGTTCGAAGCTGGAATCATTGATCCAACCAAGGTGAGTAATAATAAACGTTTTCATTCTCATGATTATCTTTTAATTTTTCAGGTTGTCCGAACAGCTCTCCAAGACGCATCAGGAGTCGCCTCACTTCTCGCCACCACCGAATGTGTTGTCACCGAAATTCCAAAGGAAGAAGCAGCTCCAGCTACCGGAGGAATGGGCGGTATGGGAGGAATGGGTGGCATGGGCGGAATGGGATTCTAAATTAATTGAATTCTCCCTCCTCTTCTCACTATGTATGTCTTTTTCACTCATCAAACAGGTCTTTTCTTTTTAGTTTTTACATTTCACCCCTGAAAAAATTCATGTATCTCCTAAATTGTGCTCCATTTTTTGTTTTCGAAGTTTGTTCCATTTATTGATGATCTTTTTCCTGAGCTGGCTTTGTTTTTTGTTTCCACCAAAAGCTCCTTTTTAGTAGTTTAGAAAAATTAGAGTTTTTATTTAGACGCATTGTTTTGTTCTTTGTTTTTTCTATATTACTTAATAAATTATTTGTTAGGTCAACACTGGTTTTTTTTGGTTACCTAGGTAACCTCTTCATTGTCTTCCTCTTTTTCACTCGTCAGAATAATGCTCCTTCCTAAAAAATTGAGCTTTATTTTGGAATCTATTGATTTTTCGGACATATTCCAACGATTTCAAGTATTCTTGAGGATTGATGACTATGAATGGCTGAATATCGGAGACTTTGTCAAAACTGACCTGCCGATCGGACTAGAATTTGGAGTTTTGTTGAAAAATGAGTGGTTTGAGAATGGAAATGAGGTGGAGTTGAAAATTCAGAAAAATGAAGTGGTGTATTTCGGAATTCTTGGTTTAAAAAAATCGGAGGTTCGTTTTTTTCAAGACTTGTTGAAATTAATTCCAGATTTTCAGAATGTTTATCAAGCTTCTGGAGTTGGAAATGTATTTGAAGATCGGAATCCGAAGAATGTGATCAGTTTCAAATGCACAATTTTGATAGAGAATTTAGTGGATAAGAAAAGTATGAGAGATCAAGAGACGCAGACAGTGAAAAATTTGCAGGATTTTGAAGGACAGGTATTATTGGATTATTGGAGGGGAAAGGTTTTAGAAAAAATCTAACGAGACATGAGCCAAAATATGATGATTGAAACGCGCTCTATTGATACAATTAGGCATTCTCGCTATAAAAAGTTTAACCAAGTAAAATTTTTGATTTCGGTCTGTAATATTTGGGAAGACTGAACAACTAGTGAAAAATCCGCAAGTTTCGAAAAAAAGAAGAAAATTTGCATCCTTATTGTATCAAAATTAACTAGTTGATTATGAGAAAACAAAAAAGAGAAAAATCGTATTGTTTATCCGGCGAGGTCAGAAGTCGCTTGAAAATGGGAAGAAAATGAAATTGGTTCGGATCGCGGGTAGATCAAAAATGTCTTGTAGCGACGAAGTGAGTGTGTAGTTCTTTTGGAGCAGAGACAAATCAATATATTTATTATACGTTGCTTTTTTTGTTTTCAACATAATAAATTTAGCAAAGCTTCGCGTTTTTGAAGGAAAAACTGAATTTAAGAGTGCCGGAAGTGTGCACACCCATGTTAACGACATGTGTAGATATCACCGATTTCAGGCACTGTTAACTTTTTATCAGAAAAACTATTTGAAATGGTTATTCATTCAATCAGTTCCGATTAGATTGTTTGACATTTTTATGAATTTTCACCATGTGAAATTATTGAAAACTGGTTTCTGAAAATATTTGAATATGAACCGCATTTTCCTTCATACAAATGTTTTTTTTTAAACATTTTACTACGAAAAAGCCACTCTCTTCTGATTTCATTGTGGTAAAAACAACAAAAAAATCAACGTTTAACAAATATATTGATTTGTCTCTGCTTCAAAAGAACTACACACTCACCTCGTCGCTACAAGACATTTTTGATCTACCCGCGATCCGAACCAATTTCATTTTCTACCTATTTTCAAGCGACTTCTGACCTCGCCGGATAAACAATAGTTTTTTTTCCCCAAATATTCAACATCTAACTCTGATACGTATACCTCACGAGTTTTTAAATATTTATTTATTTATGACTTGGAAATTCAGAAATTGTCATGTTCTGGAACTTGGTGAACTTTTCAGACATTTTCAACAAAATCGGTAACATGCACCTTTATTAATAATGTCGATAATATTGATCTCTGAACATGGAAAAAGTCATGTTTTGTGAATGCTGTTCTTCTCCCAAAAAATTGAAAATTATTTCCTAAAAATTTTACTGTTTCAAGATAGATAGACAACAAGTATTTAAAGTTTTACTTACAAGGGAGGTTCGTGAGCTGTTACTTTCAACTTTTTCTTAAAATTTGTAGACTTATAGAGTTTGACCTCCTGATCATCGTGGTATAGTTTTTATCCACCGGAAATTTTTGTGTAAAAAGTTATGAATTTTTAGACATTTTCCCATTACAATTCATAACTGTTATAAAATAAGGGCAGCACAGTAAATAAATGAATTTGTATTCACGTGCTCATTTTTCAAAGGTAAATGACTCATTTTTTCTTCAGAAAATGGTCATGAAATAACTTTAATCTTTCATAACTTTATTCACAAAAATTTCCGGCGAATAAAAAATGTACCACGATGATCAGGAGGTCGAACTACATAAGTGTACAAATTTTGAGAAAAAGTTGAAAGTAACAGCTCACGAACCTCCCTTGTTAGTGAATTCAGTGGTATAAATCGACTTCAAAATCGGTAACTGCACATCCTAAAGGCAGAACATTTCAAATTTCACGGAATTTTTCGAACAAAACGCAAATTGTTGATTTTGGGAGATGAATAAGGTGCAAACATCAATTGAAGATCACCTTTATTTTTTGATAGATTTTTTGAAAAATAATGAATTTAAAATTCACAGCGTTTTGCAGTAAGATGTGCAGGTACCGATTTTAAATGCGAATTATTTTTTTGTTGAACTTTGGAGGTTTTTTTCCGTTTTTCAACTTCAGACATTGAATTATATTCTGAAAAATGATCTCTACCAGATTTTACTTTTTTCGAATTTGAACATGAAAATATTTTTAAAGGAGATAATTTGACTTTTGAGGTTTTTACTTTCCCCGAAAACTCGAATGAAAATAGAATTCTTGTTTCAAAATTTTACTGTTTCAAGATAGTTTTTTGAGATACTTCCAATTTTATTATTCGTTAAGACCGTTCAATTTGACTGCTATTTGTGAGAAAAAACAATTTAATCTTTTTGCATTCTGTTTTAATTAGAAATATTTCGCCCGAATTTCATCTTTGGGTTGTTCGATTCGTAGAATAAGATTTTGATATCAAATTTCGTCAAAACTTTTACTTTAGATCACAAAAAGTAACAAAAACGATTAAATTTTGGCATAGTACATAAATTATAGTAGTCCAATTTGTTCTGAAATTGGCTTCTAAAGGTTGGCATACACCAATATTAATTATCAATAAAGCAAAAAATTGCAGACCTCTATCGAAACCAGTTGCCAATCTACATCAACCGACGGCTCATTCATCGAAATGTCCGAGCTCGAAAAAGTGCTCGAAACCACAGTAGCTCGACGGCTCAAACTCTCCACTTCTGCTCCAGGCAAACCAATAAAACAACCCGAAGAGCCGATCGAAGATCCAAAACCATCTCGACAATTCACAAATTCTTTCAATTTGGTGCCTCGAATGACACAATTGAAGCAACTAGATCAATTGATCAGTGAAAAATTGGAAATTTTACGCGATTTGGATCGACAAATCGATATTCGCCGCAAAATGGAGGAAATTCGGAAAAAGAGACGAGAGAGCAGGCAGGAAGAGGAGGAGTCAGACAGCGAGAGTGACGATTTCAGCGAGATTGATGATCCATTTTCAGCGAGTTCTTCAAAAAAATAAATTCATTTTTTCGCAACATCAGTGTCATTTGAAATGGCCATTTCCAGAACATTATATTGATTCAGAGACATGTGCTGGTCTCGCGACGACATCACCCCGGTTTTCTGGCAGAGTTCCCGCACTTTTGGATATTCTGCGGCGATATCGCGACGCTGCGTCATTCGTTGCGATGTCGCGTGCCACGTTGGCAATTGATGATATCTGACGTGGAATTGGCGGGGAAATGGGTGGGTCTCGAAGAGATAATGAAGATTGTCGATGGGTTGAGTGGTGGGCACGTGGGGGATGGCTTCGATGGTGATGCGATGCGATTTGATGGGACGTGGGAGACGTTCGATCTGAAAATCGAAAATTTCAGATCAAAAATCGTTGGATGTTTCAACAAAAATATTGAGTGGGATTTTTTTCTCTCGAACATCCAAAATAATGATTTTTAGCACCTACTTTTAGGGTACTACTCGGGGAAAAAACGGCAAGAGTGTCGCAAGGCTTTTTCCTTGTCGCAAGCTTGCGGCAGTTTGTCGCAGACTTGCGACACATTTTTTCTGGCGCAAGGGTGTCGCAAGCCGTGCAGTAGTTTTGCTCGCAAGCCGTGCAGTAGTATTACTGCTAGATGTCGCAAAGCTTGCGACTATTGGCGCAAGAACACCGCAAGCCTTGCGACAGCCGAATGTCGCCAACAAACTGTCGCAAGCTTGCCGATTTTTCCCCGAGTCTTTTGGCACAAAAAATAGGGTCTAATATTCGTCAGGGGTTTTTTCATAAAAATATTTCAAAGGAGTATTGGTTTTTTGAAGTCGAAATCAAGAATTGAATTTTTGGCCACAAAAAGGTGTATTTAAAAATTTACACTTCAATTTTTACACGATTTGAATGTCGACAAATTTCTTAGACATCAAAAACTTTGATTTTTTGGAAGTTTTTTGAATTATATGTATAGTAATGAGAAAAGTTTGTGCACAGTTTGAAAATCGTCATAACTCAGTTTAAAAAAGTCCGTTTGGCTCCATATTTTGCACATATATCCCTTAAATTATCAGCTAAGTGCTCCAGTTCTTGTTTTCGAGAAAAATATTATTTTTTTTAAGATTTTAAGACTACTATTTTTCAATGAATGTGTCACAAAGCTCAGTTATCAATGTTATTTCCAAAAATTACAACCTTTAGAAACAAATCTAGATTTTCATTTTTCCACATCTTGTTCTACGAAAACTGAAGCATTTTGCTGATACCTTTGAGCACAATTGTACGAAATATGGAGCCAAACCGACCATTTTGAGCCCAGTTATGACGATTCGACAAACATGGCTCAATTTGTTTTGATATTTGGCTGTAAAAATTTCAAAAAATCCACCCTACCACAAGTTGACACGCCTCTCCCGACTGCAATACAAACGAATTGTTGGCAATCCTAAAAAACGTGGCCGACGTGGCACGCACACGACAAACTATGGCGAATGGTGAAGCGTTGGTCACCAAGTGCTGCAAAACAATTCTTACTGTAGGAGTACTGTACCTCGTAATGGAGTACTGTACCTCATAAAAACACTGACTTGACGTCGATATCAAATAATCATGCGGAAAGATCTTCACATTTACCGTTCTCAGTTTTCTGGAACACAAAAAAGGGGCGTGGCTTGCTGAAAATGGGCGGGGCTACCTGTTATTCTCGTCAATCTGTTTTTTGATCAACGTGTTCGATGTTTTGGAATTTGACATGGATACTGTAGTAGTCACTGAAACTACAGTAATCTATGAGATAATGAGAGACAACTCACATGTTGCCGCAGATGACATATTGAATAAGAAATGAGATTTTTTAAAAATAATTTTGATAAAAATGACGTTGACGTTAAAAATTAGTAAGATGTGCAGATTTTCGAGGGCACTGCAGTGGGTTTCGACACGATTTGAACTAGTATCCCAATTTTAAAATATGGGGACTAGTTTTCGGCGGCCTAGAACACCAAATTTGAGATATGGGGACTAGTTTTTGCTGACCTAGAATCCCAAATTGAGACATAGGGACTAGTTTTCGTGGCCTATTTTTAAATATGAGGACAAGTTTTTGATAACCTAGGATACCAAAAAGGTATATGGGGACTAGTTTTTGATGGCCTAGAATACCAAATTCGACATTTGAGGATTAGTTTTTGATGATATGATAAAAATGATAAAAAATATAAGAGCAAGCAAAAGAGCGATCGGGCGTTAGGGCAAACGGGTAAATGGCCGCCCGTTTGCCCAATTTTACAACCCGGAGGTTCGCGAGCTGTTACTTTCAACTTTGTTCTAAAAATCGTATACTTATAGAGTTCGACTTGCTGATCATCATGATATATTTTTTATCTGTCGCAAATTTTTGTGAAAAAAGCTATGAAAGATCAAAGTTATTATATGACCATTTTTAAAGGGAAACTGTTCACGTGAGTGCAAATTCATTTATTTCCTGTTCTGGGCTCATTTTTTAACATTTATGAATTGTAATGGGAAAATGTTTGAAAATTCATAAATTTTCCACTAAAATATACCATGATGATCAGGAGGTCAAACTCTATAAGTGTACAAATTTTTGTAAGTCAAGATTTTTTATCTTCGACCTAAAAATTTGAATATATTAGCCGTATGAGCAAGTGTGCTCTAATGCAAAATATTTATTTTTCTAATTGTATCTTAATTCACAAAAGGATGTTTTTCGGTTCACGAACAAAAAATGAAAGATTAATGAAGCTACGGTACTTGACAAACACCGCAACTGACGCACAAATGCACAAAAATTGTTCAAAATAGTTAAAGGCACCTAGATAGTTGAAAATCATTTTTTGTTCATTCTCGATGGAGCGAACAAGCTTGTTTGTTGCAGAGTTCAAAAATCCATTGGCTAGACAGAATGAAAAATTATTGCAGACAAAAATTTTCATATCCAATAAAGTTTGTGATTCTTCCCACGTTTAGATTTGCATAAAAAACGAACCTGGAGCTATCAAAATTCGAATTTAGTTCTATTTACAATGAAATCAATTCTAACCTTTCTCACCCTTTTCATAATTTCAACATCTGGACTGAAGCTCAACGCTGAAATCAGCCAAAACCTAGCCAAACATCTCGATAACTTAATGGCAATATTCATCGAAATCGATGATTTTGAAAGTGTCAACGGATTTTTGGGCAAAAAATTCGAGTTCATCGATTGTGGCGGGAAAAATTTCAATAAATCCAAGATCGAGGAGAATATAATGAAAAAAATATGGGAAAACGAGCAAAATCTAATGTTAAATGTGACATTCAGAAGCCAGAAGCCAAGGATTTCTTACATAGCTCAACGAATTCATCACCTTGGTATGCGAGAATTCAAAATTACCATTGGAAAAGAAAAACGTAAGTGGGTTTATAAAAATGTGAAGACTCTAGATTGTTAATAAATTTTTTAAAGCCCTTTCATGTAATCTTCGTAAAAATTGACTAGTCTATCCCACTACTTATAAAAATCGAGCGACCGACACTTCACTGGTTTGACGCGCTAACACGTTGTGTGTGCGAAAAGGGGCGGAGCCTAATTTAAATCGGAAAAATGGCTTTTTGTGAGTACGTTTTTGCCTATAATTGAAATTTTAAATCTAAAATTAGTTTTATCGAAAATGTGAAACGTAAGATACGTGGGATTTATACTTTTTTTAAAAAATAAATTAAAAATTTTTCTTTCGGTATTAGTGTTTTACCCATTTCGAAAAAAAAACCTGAAAAATCAAACATTGCAGCGAAAAGTCTGCCTACACCACGACGCACAAATTCAGACAAAATATCGTAGTCAAAAATTGAATATATACTTGAGAATTTCAATTTTAAAACGAGATTGTATAACGCACAATTACACACAAAAATACGGTAGTCGAAGAAAAGGTTTTTATTCGAATCACAATTTCAAGTTGAAAAGTAAAGACTTTGTTCGGTAGAGCACATTTGAATATTTTGTGACGTCTAATATAATATAAATATCTGCATACACCGCAACGCACAAGTGCACACAATCAAAAATACCGTAATCGAATTTTTTTTCAAATTCAAATTAAGAGTTTTCTTTTGTTCGGTTGAGCACATTTGATTATTTTGTGACGTCAAACCAATTCAGTATAAATATCTGTATATCTGTATGCACAACTGCAGACACAGAAAAAACCGGGATCGAAAAAAAAATTATAAGGTATTTTCTTTGTTCGATAGAGCATAATTGCATAGTTTGTGACTTTTACAAACATATCTGCATACACCACGACGCACAAATGCAGACACAGAAAGATACCGTAATAAAAAACACTTTTTTTTTTCAAAATTGCTATTTTAAGTTTTATGCTCATTATCTGCATACACCACGACGCACAAATGCAGACACAGAAAAATACCGTGTTCGAAATTTTTTAAAACTCAAAATAAGAGCCTTCTCTTGTTCGGTAGAGCATATTTGCATATTAGCTGCATACACCACGACGCACAAATGCAGAAACAGAAAAATACCGTAATCAAAATTTAAAAAAAATCCAAAATAAGAGCCTTCTCTTGTTCGGTAGAGCATATTTGCATATTAGCTGCATACACCACGACGCACAAATTCAGAAACAGAAAAATACCGTAATCAAAATTTTAAAAAATTCTAAATAAGAGGTTTCTCTTGTTCGGTAGAGCATACTTGCATAGTTTGTGAGGTTTAAGAATATATCTGCATACACCACAACGCACAAATGCAGACACAGAAAAATATCGTAATCAAAATTTGAAAAAAATTCAAAATAAGAGGTTTCTCTTGTTCGGTAGAGCAGATTTTCATATCATCTGCATACATCACGACGCACAAATGCAGACACAGAAAAATACCGTAATCGAATTTTTCAAAAGAGTTTTCCATTGTTCGGTAGAGCAGACTTGCTCATTTTGTGACGTCTAGCCAGTCCTATAAATATTTTTCCGTAAAATTTGTATCCTCCGATTTCGGTTGACATGGAAATAACAAAAATGTATTCTTATTACGTATACACAAATTTCCCAGGTGTTATTTTCTCCATTTTCTCCAATTTTCCTCAAATTTTGGGCTCCACATCATTTTTCTCCGTCTGCCTCCTAATTAATCACATCTTGAAGAGGGAAAACTTTTTTTTTCTTCATTTTTTTCTTTTGCTGAAAAAATGAAAGGTATACTTTTTATCCATTTTTGCGGTAACCATTGGATACCCGGTTCGAATTATTATTATTATTATTAGTTTTTTTTTTTTTGCTTTTTCTCACTCGAAGCGGGATATTAGAAATCGGAGAAGGAGAAGTATACGTTTTATTGTTTTTTTTTCTAGTTGCTTGGTAGGCAAGATGTTGAGAAGGTATAATTCGACCAATTTGGACACTTTGGTGATGAAAAATCGAAAAACGACGATTGGAAGCTCGCCGAGTTGTGATGTTGTTGTTAAGGTATGTAGGCATATTTTTGATGTACATATATTTATTATAATATGAAGAAAATATATATATTTTTTGATAGTAGGGTGGATGATTAATGGGAGAATGAAAATAGAACTCTCTGGGGGATGACGTGGAAAAGTGAAGTTTGATATTTATTTTTTGTGTCTGAGATTTTGAATTACTAAAATTCTCACATTATCCGTCATTTTTTTTCAATTCTGAGTTGTAATAAAATGTTTAAAAATGTAGTTTTTCCGCCGAATTTTCAGACTCGAAAGATGACGTGGATTATAGTCAGAAGATGGAAAATTGAATTTTAATACGTGATTTTTTTCCGAAGTTCGAAATCATGTCGAACAGTAAAAATAGATTTCGAATTTGATAGTATTTTTTATTATGTTAATATAGTACAAAAAAAATTCAAAAATGAAACACAGAAAATTGTTTTTAAAAATAGAACAGGTTGTGAAATGTTGCTCTAACGAATGCTCGAAAAAAATAAAATAAAATATTGAAAAATGAGTTTCGTTCGTTACCTATTCCAGTTCAAACCCTATTTCAAAATTTCCGTTCGAATTTCCCGGACAAGGATCTTACAGTTCTGTTAGTTTTGTTACTATATAAGGAATAAAATCAGTAAAAAAATAAATAAATAGAACACAAAAAGGATGAAATAGAAAACTAGAAAATTTTTTTTAGTGTTCGTTTTTTCCAGGGTCGCGGAGTGTCTGCAATCCACGCCTCAATCGAGTCCAACTCTCTTGGTTTCTGGCTCAAAGAGCACTCTCTCTCCGGCATCACCAAAGTCAACGATCAACAAATCGTCGGTCAAATCGAACTCCAATCGGGTGATCTCATCCAAATCGGCGCCGTCAACAAACCATTCGTCTTTGAAAGTCAATGGCTCATCGGATCGAGGCCGACTAGCGGAAAGCCCGTCTCCTCGGATAACAGTTTACCATCGATTATGCCCAAGAGAATCACACCCACTTCGAAGAGAAAGAGATCTCTAGAAAATGGGTCATCTTTGAGGTCTTCTGGAGCGTCATCGACAGAATCATCGGCTCCGCGAGCAAATTCAAGGGGCTCTGTGGGCAGTAATCTATTGCAGAGGGTTATTCGACTTCAAGCCGAGTTGATTAATCGAGATGAAAAGGTGAGACAAAACTAAAGTAACATTCTATTTTTTTCTATTTTAAATGTACTAAAATTTGCAGTCTGGACTACTGTAGTTCGTCCCAGAAAAACTACAGTCAGCCAATTTTTAGAGCGCGTTTGCTAGTGTGGCATGAAAAATTTTAAATCCAAATTTCTAGGCTAAAAGTATCTTCTGGCCCAAAACTTTGAATCTGTAGACCATGTGAGCAAATGTGCTCCAATGCACACAATTTTACGGTAGTTGACAAACATCGCAACTGACGCACAAATGCACACAATTTGTTAGGTTAACCAGATTTCGAGGGATTTTTTTGAAAAGAAAAAAAATCGCTGTGTTTGCACACAAAACACACAACTTGACGTAAATATTCACAACTACCGTAATCAAGACGAATTGTTCATTCTCAATAGAGCAAATTTGCTTATTTGTTTAGTTTTGAATTTTTGGCTTTCGAAACCGGATGAATTTTTTGAAAAAAGTGTTGAAATTTTTCGAACCAAAGGTTTTCGGGTATGGCAAACATGATGGTGATGTTCATTTTTCACCAAAAAAGGGCTGCACCTGAGTTTTCACCCATTTTAGGTCAAAAATTGATTGACCCAGATTTTGATGAAATTTTGAAACAAGGGGTATTTGTGTATGGCAAACAGGAAGTACGTACTTTACGTCAAAAATCGATTAAAACGGATTTTGGTGATATTCCTTCCTACGTGAAAAATCGAAGAGTACAGATTGTAAAGAAGTTTCATGGAAAAAAGAGCCTAAAATAGATGAAAACTCACAAGGGAACCTTCACATTTGGAAGTGGGACTTTCAAATGAAACATATATAGTCTGGTAGTTTTCGATACGCTAGAAACGATCCTGTAAAAATTAGCTGCGTTTCGGTCAGCTGAGCTCCAAAAAACATGCTCCAAAGTTTCACGATTTTTTCACCATTGCATAAAAAATAAAACATCGAAATAGTGTAAACAATTAAGAACGGTGCAAAATGTGTTTAGGTGGCGCAGCCGGGAGGTGGAGGTTGCGTGGAGTGGATGGTTCTGTGTTCGATCCCTGCCGGAGGCGAAACTTTTTTTTTTTTGAAACACGCGGTTAATGCATCTCAAACAAAAATAATGTTACTTGAACATAAACATTCAAAACAAACATAACTAACAAAAATCATTAAAACAAAAAAAATTTAAAATATTGATTTTTCCGAGAAACAACGTGGGTGTTTACACGGAATTTATTCTCCTACAGTAACCACGTGCACAGTGAAAAAAAAAGTATTTTTTCTTCAGAAAAAATTAGTTACGGAATTTTCCAAAATAAAAAACATGTTTCTGCAAAAATGGGAGGAGAATGTCGCGTCTGAAAATGGCAATGGTCCGCACACTAAATGTGCGCTTTTGCCGCACAGTTTTCGGGAGAATATTTTCAAAAATTTTAAAA